>JAHQZX020005233.1:0-28529 GCA_019804575.2 Pseudotulostoma volvatum
GGGCGGGATTAGCGAATTTTGTAGGGGGGATTGAATTGGACACGGTGTCCCGTTCGTTATAGTAAGGGATTCGCTATAACCAGGTACGTTATAGGCAGGGTTTACAGTACCTGGTTTAGTTCAAGTAAAGAATTGGCACCAGGCCTGACACACATTGTGATCTCTTGAGTGAAATCTTCCCATGGTAATCCTACGATGACTGAGAAGACCAGCACAAGGAGATCACTCGGAATAAATTACTAGTCGTCATTTACTATCTAATAAATAATTACTAACTCTTTCCCCACCTTTCCTCTATAGGTCATCTTAATCTAACCCCTTACCAACGAGTCTTTGCGCTCCATCCAGTCTAGACCGATTTCTCAGACGACCCTAAAGAACCCAAAATCATACATTTCCGCATATAGTGACTGCGCAAAGGCTACATTTATTGGTGAGGATCAATTTCGAGGGCTCCTATAGTTTACAAAATGGTCAGACTCACAGGCTGACTTACGCTATAACTAAAGGCCTTATTGACAAATACATTTATTCTCGAATATCGAAAGAACACTTCTGTGGACCTCAAATCTTAACTTGAATTATTGCTGCGGCTAAAGTCCGGTTCTTGTTCAGGGTATTTTTGGTGTTAGTTTCCCCCCGTTAACGGCGCCATATAGTAATCGCAATGTTCCCGAGTATATATTACATCTCTTGTTGTGACACCAGGAAGATATAATGTGATTGAGTTCACAATGAGAACTAGACGGTGATGGTCCCCAGTTTTCTCTTCAATTTCGCACTTCTGCGCGGTTGTATACTCCGGGCTGCTCCCCGCTGCTGTGTGTTCAGACGCTAAACCTTTTCCAGAAGGGCGTGCACAACACACAACCGAAATCTCACAAAGCAACTGTTCTAATTCCTTTCCTTTCTTTCTTCAACAATTCCTTTGTTTAGTTTGCCCCTGGCTAGTCGGGAATATAAGCTGGCTTTGGTCCATTACAGTAGCCGCCGGGCGCAGCAATCCAGACAAATGAATACTTAAGTTCAGTACAGTACATATCAGAACTTCGAGAAATTGAAGAAAGCTAACCAGGTCTTCTGCATTGCATTTTGGGGCAGACTACCGCGCTCTCTCTTCACAGCCACTCTCTTATCTTTTCTTACCTTGGGCACTGAGATATACCTGTAAGATTCTTTTCGGCGTTCGCAAATGTTGCAGCAGTGCTCACATTTAGTTTTTGCGTTTTTGTAATAATGGCTGACAAGCAGCTTGCTTGGGACCCTAAGGTCGCACGGACCTAATTTCCTTGTAGACTTACAACATATATTTATATGTACACACGAAATTCGCAATGCATTCTTACAGAGTAAGCGTGGTATAACCATAGGGGTCAAATTTGGCATGCTTCCCTGCAGAGGCAGGGGACGTTCAGTGTACACTGGTGTACAAGGGGGGCGTTTGTGGCCCAAAGAAAGCCCTGCGCAGTCAGGCGGACTGGGGCGAGGAAAAGCCAACCCGAAAGGCCATAGAAGGTTGATGCTGAGCTGGCACGACAAGCCTGTGAGTGGGGTGTCTGTCATATGTCGCTGAAAGGCTAGATACAGCGGACGTTTTGTGCAAAACATAAGGTGCTCCTGGTAGTACTCATACGAACGAATTTAATGTATCTAGATGGTGTTTCCATTGTTTTATTACCACGACTGCTCTATATCTCTGCAACTTGAAGCCATTCAGTATGTTCATTATACATATAGACACATGTAGTGATTGCAGTGCTTTCATTGTATTCGGTTTATATATACCACACTTTTAGGGTATCTCTCCTTTCCGGCTTCCCTAATCCACGGTAGAAGAAACTCTTGAGACCATTGATACTCCCTTTCCTTTGCCTTTTGGTCTCAGAAGGGCACCATTTCCCGCAATCCAAGGCGGGCGCCTGCGAAACACCGCTCTCATCACGAGTAATAGAGATGATAGGCCGTCCAATAAGGCATAGACTTCGGCCTGTATTATTACCGTTATAATGTATTACAGTTACAATACATGATTGGTCAGCAAATCCAAATGAGCCCATTCGTTTAATCCCAGTCCCCGTAATGAAATTTTGGTAAACATGCCCTAATTAAATGTATTATCGTAGTAGTAGTAGGTGGGAGGTACAACATATGTATCATATTTTCAATTATCTATCAATCCAACCAGGCCATAATAATGTTATAACTAAGTCATCCTACGGAAACAATGATCATGCTGGCCGCCACCCGTAATGGTGAGCGCCTTTATGGACACGCCCCGAATCCTCACTCGGCACTCCGGGCTTATCGTACGCATGCGCTCCGAAGAAGTCCACCTGGGCTTCCATGAACAGCATCGTGCTGCCCTCATACTTTAGATGCTCCAGGCTGGCCGACATCGCCGGTAGATAAGCGTTGGCCTCTACGGCTCTCATGACGATCTGCCTGAGGGGGTTCGTAATTCTTGCGCAGTTCGGCGGCGACTTCGTCGATCAGCTTCATGTTCATAATCTGCATATTAGACGACAAGGCCGGCTGGACCAAGTCGGAGATGTACTCTTCTTGGATGATGCACCCAGCGCGCCAGATCTGGGTGCATTTGCCCAAATCGATGTTCCACTTCTCGTCCCGGGACCCACGCGCAAGACCTGGCAGAAGGAAAGGAGGTAGGAGGCGAAGACGCCTCGACGAAGTGTCTCAACGAAGGCCGCCTGGTCCTTTACCGGGGTTGGGATCTGTTTAGGAGCTGGGATCTGGAGTTTTTCCGCGGCCTTGAGTCTCTGTTCCCGGTTCCCGCTCGCAACTCGCAGAAAATGGCCAGCGGAGATGGTTGGGGCCGCGATGTGCCGGGCGGCGGTGTCCATAACCGTTCACAAGGGTGTTCCTTCTGTGCTATCGTCGTCCTGTACCACTTTGTCCAATACATCATCAAGGACGTATCCGTCGCGGGGATCAATACCTTCGCCCCTCTGATCTCCTTGAGCCATTTTGCACCTTCGGCAGATTTCTGACCCAATCTGGATCAGATATGTGTTGTGAAGCTCTCCCGTTAAATTCCATATCTCAAAAATATCCCCGATCGCGTCGTAGGACAATCCCAGGCCATTATGGAGGAGGGCCCATGCCTCTCGTGTTGTGGAAAGCATCCCCCCTTCGATTCCATTGTGCACCATCTTGACGAAGTGACCGAACCCGGCAGAGCCGATGTTGGTGACACAAGGCAGTCCTGTCCAAGGATCCTTGGCCGCATGGTTCTCTAGAAGCGGGAGCACAATCTCAATGGCTTTGGGATCACCTCCAGGGGACAGGCTCGGACCTCGTCTGGAGGATTGATATCCGCCAGAGACTCCCATCCCGATCCAGTAGACGCCCATCGGCTCCAGCTTTCTCTGTTGACGCTCCGTCCCCCGGTAGTTCTCGTTCCCGCCGTCAAGAATAATATCTCCTGGCTTTAGATAATGTTTGATCTGCGCCAGAACCGAGTCCGCAGGGAATCCATGGGTGATCGAGAAAATAAACAGCTTCTGCTTCGCACCGCTTAGGCTCTTTGTGAACTCGTCAATGTCCTGGATGGATCCCTTGTAAACGCCTGTCGGCGTGCGCTTGACTCCTTCTTGATTCGTGAGATTGGTTGCCAGGTCTCTCTCTTTCTATCAATCCGACGCAAAGCGGAGAAGGAACGTTATATTGAACGACTGGCTTCACCGCATATGTTGCCATCATCTAGTATAGGATAAGATCTAGTAACATCGTTATAAGCGATGTACCCTTGTGACACTTATGGCAAATTCCATTACAGTGGCATCTCATAGAATGGCTCAAAAGCTGACCGATCCCCAGAATGTTAATCTCCCGTTGCGATTGATGGATCCTACAGTATTTGGCTTAAGGCAAATAATGTTGGGATTCCGACATATCTCTCTGGAGCTAATACTGGTTTACCTAGGAACATCTATGTATCTAGTTATTTTCTCATTTCTTTATCACCCCGGTAACGACAAGCAAGCTTATTCTAACCTACTATTTAGACATCCCGTTGCGGGGAGGATGATCGACCCTGGTCGTTCGTAGGGATCAGAGTCTCAGAATAGGAAAGAACCAGAAACCGGCCGAACTTATTTCAGAATGCCGAGATTCCATACTCATCTTTGAAAAAAATCCCTTTTGCGTATGCGATCTGCTCGATTGGATGCAGCCCATCTGACTCTCTGCCACGCAAACTGGAAGCTTTCTCCAACGCAGGGTTCACCGCGGTGGAGTTGTCTTTTCCTGAACCACCGAGTCGCGAATAATGATTATCTGGAACTTTGCGCGGCCGCGCGGGAGATCAAAGGCCAATGCCAAGCGGCGAACCTGGATGTCCTGATGCTTCAACCCTTTACGGATTTTGAGCGGGGTCCAGGGAGAGATCGGACGCATTCTCGAGGGCCAACGGGTGGGTTAAGAGTATGGAGGCATGTGGGACGGACATGTTGCAGGTATGCTGAATTTTTCCACTCGGGGGGCGCCCCATTCATTTTCCTAGGATCGTGAAAGCTGTGGACCGACCCAATATTGGCCTCTACTTGAACATCTTCCAAACAGCTGGCGGCGAATGGGCTGACCTGACCATGCCCTCTGGCCTTATTGAGGAACCAGGGCTGTTGCCACCGGAGCTGGACCGACGCTTCACCGCCAGCCCGAACAATTTGATCTGATCCATACCACCCGAAAGGATCTACCTGTTGCAAATTTCCGACGCGTGCAAGGCGAACCCACGGCCGGAGAAGCGCGTCATCAACCTCTGGCCGCGCGCTCGTTGGAGCCACGACTTGCGTCCCACGCCCTATATACACTCAAGCGGTGGTGGGGAAGGTGGAGGCGGATATCTACCCATTGGGGACGTCGCCCGTGTTGTTCTTCGCACCACATTCTAGGGACATTTCTCGATGGAGATCTTCGATAACGGGTCAGATGGGAAAGGCCGGAAGTATGGCCTCGTGAGCTTCGCACATCAGGCTGAGGTCAGTATGCAGAAGTTGTTGATGAATTGTGCTACGGATACTACATAGAACGGATCATAAATCATTCTCTTATTACATAACGTGCCCTAGATTAGTAGTAATTGGAATATATCATAATTTATGATGATAGTCACCTCTTCTGCCAAGAATTTGCACCTCATGTTCAAGGTAGGTGAAGACTTATATGGAGAATTAAAATGCCGCCCGTGAAGGAATCTTACTTTTAAGGCACACCTATCCCATTTCAGATCACTAGATGGGCAGTTAGGTTAATTATGTATTACTTGAATACAGGATGGTATAAGTGGGAATAAACTCTTCGATCGAACGCGCGCTCGCGAAGTGAGAGCGCAGATTGGCTGATTTGCCATTATTCATTAGTTCCACTGACCGACTGCCATTACGAAAGGCCACTTGGACGGCCGCTCGCTGCACGAACACAGGACCTTGTCAGCCCATACTGCCCTGTCTTCTCAATAATTTCGTAGATATCCGAGAGCGCAGATTCAACATAGATGTCAAAGATGAGAATCGGACCACAAAGTTCTTGGGGGAGAAGAGGATGGTTCAGGTGGTTGATGCATTAGACGCTCGGATCGATGTACCATCCCTTTGGGGAATCGTATGTCCCGCCTGTCATGGGGAGCTCTATGATAGTTCGGGGTCCTTTTTGGCATTGTCCGCGCGAGAAAGCTTTGTGAACCCGACCTCGTGTATGACTGGCCCGCGGAAGTTGATGAGATTCGACACTTCCGTCACTGGCTGCTCCTGAAACTGCTCTGCGATCGATGATGTAATATATGTACGAGACGTAGCCCCCGCACTGTCTGCACCATAGCATTTCGGACATCGGCAGTTTTGTCTACAAGATGGAAGCTCTTGCCACCAGTTTCACCAACTAGACGAGGATAGGTTCGGTACCGCCCTATGTGATTCGGTTAGTAACCTTCCCATACAGCATGCGAAAGACGGTCGTGCTTCCGGTGAAATGCAATGCGGACAACTCGGGGCAATTGAGAACGACATTAGTTACCTCCGATAGCTGTGAAATTAAACGGGCTAATTGCGTATACGAACCCTTCATGGGTATTCGCTTGTTTCACGTAAGACATCATACACTATCACTTACTTCCAAACTCCGGGAGAATGAAGTGTGGGTTATTGTGAATATCGATACTCCGCATAGTTCATTGAAGCTAAAGAATGGACTGGTACCCAGAATCTCAAACGAGAAAAGTGCTCAAGGATACCAAAAAAACTTGCATCATTCGGCAGCAGCATCAATCGCTGCCCGCCACGCGTTCTTGCCCTGGAGATGGTCAATGCCATGAGATCGTAATGGTATTTATTTGGTCGAAATCAGATCCGCCGCCTTGAGAAAGACACTGGCACGATCGGCAGCCCAGGAACTCTTCGCCGCGAGGGCCGCTTCAATGGCTGCTTCAATATCGGACTGAGTGGCACTAGAGTACGTAGCAATTGCTGTGGGATGACGGATCAAACCGGGTTTGGACCACCGCATCCTTGATCTATCATAGTTGATTAGCCGCCTGCAAAGCGGAGAATGGGACAATCAAGCGAAGATGACCGGTTTCTGGGGATGGTACCTCCTTACCAGCGACCACCAGAAGGATCCTCAGGGGACCTTCCACTTAGTACATCTAATGGTGTCCTGCAGCACCTCATAGTCGGGCGAACCCAGGGCGTAGTGTTTCTAAGGCGCACGATTAGTCAGGCTGTGCTTGCGACACGCGGCTTCAGCCTTGGCATTGGCCTTAAGCTTACCATCGGCTCATTCTCGATGCGGGGCATTTTAAAGGTCGTAATGGAAGCAGGTTGGTCGAATGCTTTTACAAGGGAAGGTGGACGTTAACGATAACCCTGACTCGACAGCAAAGGAGGAGAAAGCCAGACTCATGGCTTCAAGAAAGAGTCACAGGCCGGCCTAGTATTCGATCGAGGCTGGTACCCCTGAAGAATCGATGTAGCTAGACATGTATACTATCATAATTTGTCGAGGAGAACCGGTATCTGCAGGTACCTCTTTGGATTAGGTCTAATATGGAGACTTGTGTAGAAAGGTTGTGACTCTACGAAATGTTTGCTTTAGAAAAGGTAACAGCTGATTATACTATGCAGGTCTGCTTATCTCCCAGAAATTGCTTCATCAGCCTGTCGTTGACTGGGGGAAGCTGATCGTTGCGAAGTCCCAGAGAACCCGTTCGCGCATAGTGGAAGCGTGGCGGATGTACGGAGGTAGGGTGTCTCTTGATAAACCCTACAGAAGTCTGTCGAGTCGATAGGACTGTTCTGCCATTACTACAGGCAGATATATCCCAGCCTGGTCGCCGATCCCTTTAAGTTGCCGTGCATATACATGTACATATGTAGAAGTAGACATATAATATCAATACCACACCTCATATGCTAGAAATCCCAGTTCTAAACTCGCCGAACACCAGAGGTATTAGGCCACCGAGGTCACTTCTTTTCCTACGTATGTGTTTTTGTTCAATTGGGCTAAATTTTTCGGCTGAAGCGTTGTATCCAAAGCACCGCTAGCATGGCTGGACCAAGCGAAAGGACAGCCGCCTCTCGATGGGTAGGCAAATCGTCAGGGCCGAAGCGATAGAAAACCATGACTTCAACGAGCAGAGAACTGGCGGCACCTCCAAGTGATAGCGCTTTAATAGAGACCCTAATGCTAGTGAAGTGCATCGCTTAAAGATTAGATTTGTTCGTTTGAATTCTAATGGCATCGAAGATTTGTCAGGAATTAGATGCCCAATCCGATGGAATGTTGAGCGAAGCAGAGCATCAATATCTGATAGAACAGCCACAAACTAGATGGGATGCGGTAGAGAGAGCACTACATGGATGCTCGAAGACACGCATGTACAGGTAGAAGACAAGTTACCATAGGAACAAAGAGATAAAGAGGAAGCATGAAGAAAAGAATGCTTTAAGCTCTGGTATACCTCGTTCAGTGAAAGAAACCGGTGTGGGGAGCTATCTCTTAGATGTTCAAGCTAAGTGTTTCAACGTCGACATCCCGCTCCCACGCATCCACCTCAGTCTCCTGGCACTCTAGATGCCCAATCCTCCAGTACTGGAGACAGCTCACCTCCGACAATGGCAGATTGGGAAGCGCCAACTTTGATAGCTCCGCCAGAACATGGATGCTCCATTTATTGTTATGTTCCTCTCAGCTTCGAAGAAGCCTTCCTCAGCAGCAAGAGTTTCATGGAAGAAGCTCGTGATTTGGATTTGTGGTTGAGAAGCTAGAAGGGAAAGACCTCCAGCGATTGGCTTAAGCATGTTGAGTGCTTGGAGGACCTGTTGCAAATGCAGCACCGGACCAGCTATAGAGACCCAAAATTGAGGCGGAAGAACTAGATTCAATCCAGCGAGGCCTTAGCAAGGCCGGTTGGGAGAAGCATGAGATAGGCTTTGACCTTAAGAGAAGGCATATTAAAAGGAAGTCTCCGTTTTTCGACGAGGGCATTGTTTTGGCTGTTAGGGAATATCTGAACAAGACCATGTGGCATGTCTCACCAAGGAGCGTCTATGGAGCGGTAGGAAAGCATTTGCAGAGCAAAAACTCGGCAGCAGAAACCATACAAATCCGTGCCACATATTGCGACTGAGAGAGAGGGAGAGATGCCATTTCGGAAAAAACGGCCGCGTGATAGCTCTCAAGACTTAGATGGATGTATGAAAGGAATAAGAAAGGCTATTGTGATAGCTATGAGCGACCAGGTGTGGTTGAATACTACGAAAGGTTTTCTGCCCTATGATGAAGGTAAGCTGTGAAAGTAACTCAAAGAGAGAAGGGTTGTAAGCTAATGTAGCTATTCTAGGAAATCTTTAAATCTTTACGGGAATTTCTGTGCGCAGCGCATGGAAGACTTCATTGTATCGAAGATCAGGGGGTTTCTGTAAAGATGTATGCCACAGAAATTATTAAATACGGTAGCGGCAAAAACGGTGATGGCCGGTGGAATGCAGAGAAGATGGTAGCCCAGACTGAGAAAGCTGTCGCAATTTTCAACAAAGCTTTCCCTGGTGACATTGCGGTATTTGCTTTTGACAACGCTAGCGGATAGATATAAAGCCAAAGATGCTTTAGTTACAAACTGAATTAATCTCCAGCCACGCGGTAAGCAACCTGTTATGTACAGCACAACGTGGGGGAATGGGATTGAACAGACCATGGTATTCCTAGTTGGAGATAAGGACTGCGACACCGTACGCCTATTCCCCTGGAGCTGATAGGCAAACCGAAGGGGAGGAAAAGGGTTCTACAGGAGCGTCACCTGTGGCGGGAGGGCCTGAAAAAGCAGTGTGGCCGAAAGAAGAAGGATGAATCGGACTTCAAAGAGTGGGAATCTATAGAACGGTATCAACTTTGAATTGCCGATCAATGTGAAGCAGGGAAGGGCCGTTGCGCCCTTCACATTCTTCAAAGTCAAGAAGACTTCAAGAGTGAAGTTTTCTCCTAGAGACTGTTATCAAGGAAGCGGGCTCGAGGTAATTTTCTTATCCAAAATGCCATTACGAGCTTAACTACATCAAGTTTTACTGGGCTGCGCTGAAGCGGCACACTCGAGAGAACAGCAAGTATAGCTTTTTGGAGCTAGAAAACGCAGTTCTGCAAGCCTTTGAGAGTCGGTAAGCTTAACGATGATACGACGGTTCGCAATGAGTAGCAAAAGATGGATGTTGGCCTGTATCAACGGGTTGACAAAGGAGCAAAGAGAATATGTCGAAAAGGTGTATCGGTCACACCGACGAGAGACACGAAAGGCTAATGTTTAGCTCTCAATATTGCATCCGCAATATAATATCGCAATCTGCATTGTACCTGTACATTTAGATGAGGTAATACTGTAGAACTAACCGACCGTGTCTTACCGCTTCCGTATAACGTCTCGGACCAGCTTGGCCAGACCTCACATTGGCCACCCAATTAAATAGGTTAGCGTGATTATGTAAGCAATGTACAGATCATATTGGCTGTCCAAAAATCTCCCGCCCATACAAAAGTGCCCTTCTTTTAAGCATTATAGCTCCACAACCATGCCCTGCATAGGGGAATAGGAAGCTAAGAACTATTCTAGAGATACCATTCCTTAGGTCCAAGGTTACTAGACAATTAATTTTGTGTGGTTGAGGTGGTGTAATGTCTGGCGTTGAGGTGGTGGAAGCCTCCTCCGCGCTAGCAGAACTAAGTGTCGACTTGTCATGGGACCCACATATAACGCTCCCGGATTACATCGTTGTCTTGTCAGCTATACCTAGTATCAATCTATATGTAGTTAACTGTGAAATGAATCTAAACGTCTTCCGCGTCTTGGGGGACTTAGCCCACCTTTCCTCCAAGTGCATTCTGATATGGGCGATCCACCGAAACAAGAGTTCTGAGGGTATGTACTCCACCTACGACTGGCAATGGAAAAAGGCAATAAATAGAAATATCCCCGCTGACGTGATCTTATTTCGACAGGAATATCCTTCCTTACGCAGCTACTTTATGCCGTCGTCTTTATAACTCGTTATCTTGACCTCTTCCAAGCGCGTCAATGGAGCAATATATATTTAGTTTCTTTCAAGGTCTTCTATCTACTATCATCAGGATACACAATTCTTTTGATGTTCAAAGTCTTCCCCCGAACGAGGGAGAAAGAGAAGTCTTGGAAGTTGGCGTTTTGGTCGGTTATTGGGTCAGCAGCGGGAGCGCCTATAATGACCACGCTGCTTTATCACAAAGGATTCCCAACTCACCTGGGATACTGGCTCATTGAGGTTAGCTAAATTGCGCATTTAACCGGGGGTGGCCGCTAACTGGCGTTGTCCAGGCGATGTGGACTTTTTCGATAATCCTCGAATCTGTATCTGTTCTCCCGCAACTCATTCTTCTCCGCCAAACGAACATCCCCACTGTTATTGACTCCTATTACCTCCTTTCATTGGGATCCTACAGACTTCTTTATATACCAAACTGGATTTACCGCGGCTTCGGACTTGAGAAGCACTGGGATCCTATTTCTGGGGTTTTTGGGGTTATCCAGACGGCCTTCTACATTGACTTTGCGTGGGTCTATTACTCACGTCAACGTGTTAAGCTCAGAAATGGCGGCATAATTGATTCTGATGATTTCCAGAAGGGCTGGCTTGTACACCGGGTGTTCAGCTCGTGGTTTGTCGGGAACTTGAACGAAGAGCAACCCTTGGACACAGAAGCAGGTGATCATGGTCGTCGAAAGACAGCTAATCGATGGGGTGCTAGGAGTGTATCCATCTCCGCGGATGATCCCCTGGATGATCGCTCTCTCTCCCAGCACCCCGAAGCAGCAGCAGACAGCATTGTCCGCGTCTAATAGTTACCCTCATTTAGTACCGAAGGTAGCACCATCGCGAGACTTACCTTAACGGCTTGCCTTAATTCAGCGCTAACTTCGCGACAGCTCTATTTTCTTAGAATACCAGCTCTGTCTCCCTTTCACATATTGTATGTCTTCTATCGCCTTATATCATACGCTGCTTTCGCTCTACCTGCCGAGGACTTCACAGCCCCACTGGAAATAGGCATCCTAGTCTCGTACTTTAATCTATAAATGAAACACAACATATTGAACCCTGGAAACCTCAAATGTTAGCGGGTGAAACGGATATTTCTCTTGAAACAGGAATGGTTATCTAGCATTAAGAAAGCAATGCGGTGCTAGAATTTGAAATTCACGAGGTTGTTGTGTACCTTAATTTTAAGTACACACACCCTGTTCAAGATGGGTCCCCAGCCACGATGGGAATGTACCAGTGCCTCTTCCAACCGGCCCGTTTTGAGCATCCCTGTTCGGCATAGGAACTACGATTACACTCGAAACACCGGACTCAAGCACAGCCAAGACTAGTAGAGGTTCCCGTATGGACATTCATGCGATGTACTGAGTGTAGACGAATAGTAGACAAACGGTGAGGATGTCAGGGGCAGCTGCAGCACTGGTTTGCAGCCACCGTGCACGTGCTCTGGCCAATCTTCGGTGGCTTCTTGCCGGGATTGTCGGCGTTACACCAAGTCCCCTGCTCTTGTTCAGCCTCCAAAGCTGACACTACATCTTACGAAGCCATTCCCGATCCTCCCATCCACAGGGAAAACCAAAATGCCCCCATAAGAATCCACAATAACTCCCCAAGCCTGGAGTGGCTTTTCATCCGTCTCTCGCTAGCCTGCATCGCCTTGTTCCGGTCTCCCGGTCCCTATTTGCAATAGATCATGCATCTAGGGCCCTAGAGACACCGTCCAAGCGCCCCCTTCCGTCCGAACAATTGGATGGAGTCCCCGTTGCTGTCAAGGTTAGTGGCAACTAAGATGTGCATCATTTCCTTTTTCGCGTATCCCTTGGTCTTTGACTTAGCATTATTATTATTCCCACGCGGACCCTTGGCCCTTTGCAACTGCTGAACGTCTATTAGAATGCATGTACGCTTAGTGGTACAGTAGTCTGCTCTGTCTCAGTATACTATGGGAGACTTATCCATGAAGCCAATTGCTGATATACAACTGTAGGCCCTTGTGGACTGGATTTAAGAGCGCTTAAACGAACCACAGCCACGGATTTTACCGACTCCATGGTGCATTATCCATCTCCATCGTGGAACCTGTGCACTACCGTAGGCCGATAACAGCTTTATCCAGTGTTCAAGAGCTCCACAAGCTGGACGTGGCCCTACTTCCCCGCAGTATTATGGGCCTCTAGGAAACGCCAGACGGGGGTGTAACTTCTGTATGAAAATATTCCGTTATCTTTGTATCACACGCACGCCGTTCTGGTACATGGCCCAGAAGTTTTTTTTTAATACGCCATAAGACCTTAAGCGGGCCAGCCCTACTAGTGTACTTGCCTGCTAGTGGCCCCCATTCATCGTTCAGATACCGCCCCTCTGTCCATTCTCATCCTTTCAGTCCTCTCACCCAGCAGTCGTTCGAGACTGGAGATACTTGCTATTTTACAAGGATGCTCTTTCTTGGAATGGTCATCAGGATCACCATTTTCGACCTTCAGCCCTTGGCCGTATTTGTCCTAGTATGTACTGTATATATATTCGTATGTTATGTACTACTTACTTTAGGTACATACAACATACATGGGTTTAGTCACTATTGTGTGACCCTGTGTCGAAAGTATGGCATCTCGATCTGTCAATATCTAACCCAGTGGGCTGTGACCTTGAATGTCTATCTATTTAAGGATAAGTGTAAGCGAAGGAAAGGCAGTGTCTACGCCTCAGGATTTGGGGGCTGGGCTTGTTTTTGTCTTTTTCTTTTTCCTTTTCTTCTCTCTTTCAAGATATTCGTTGTGGATGATTGATTACTAGTCATTGGGGCAGCCTGAGGGCCATAGGCAGGCGCTTAACTGCAGATAGCTCCGAGTCCCGTCTTTGACTGACTTTCCGTTGCGGTACAATCTTACAATTGCATTGCGGGACCTACCTGGTCTTTTAGAGCTCCCTGCACCTATTCACTACTTAATTGATCTACGCGGCGGGCTGGCCCTGCCTGCCCAGGCAGCTGGTTATACTTCGTCGTTCCCCAAAGCATAAAAAGTCGTGCTGCGAACCTCGTTACTGATCTTCCAGGCTCAGAAGCCGCATTATGTCTTTGAAGAGATCAAATTTATTATAAAGGGAGCCCCCCTTGGCTCTCAGGTTGATCATTGTCTCCTTACTAACTCTACCTGACGTCACATTTCTTCTTTTCGGTATATTCGTCCTGAGATTGTGACACATACCGTCAGGCGCTTCTGTTTCTGCTATTACGTGGCATTATGTTACAGTTGACTCCGTGGACTCCCGTCGATGAGATGTCGTTCCCTATCGGAAGTTCTTGCCAGACAGGAAGGATGGAGGACTACATTGAAAGCGTTGACCACCCTCACTGGGCCGGAGTAGATTCAGTATGTAAAAAGTTCCAGGTTAAAACAAGGAAGATTGACTCTGACCTGAAGAACCTAGTCGCCTTATACTAGCGCCTCTCACCCTTATACCGCAGCCCATCTTCCTAGCACCGTTTTAACACCAATCAGTATCGCTGATAGCTCATTTCTACCAACGAGAGCTAGCCCAGGCGCGAGCCACCATTCTCAAGAGTTTCAGTATCCACACATTGGGGAACCGGTTTCCCGTCATGGTCTAGGCATTAGCAGCCCATTTCATGGAGATTTTGTCGAATCCGCAACACCGGGATTTGGTCTCTTTCATGGGCCCGGAATCGATTACGGGTCTAGCCAATTGATTGAGTCCCCCAAGCCAGCACGATCTGGAAAACGTGCGCGTCGAGCTTCAAGAAACACACAATCAACGCGGCTATCCCCAGTGAGGATACTTCCGAACCCAATAGGGCTGCAGCGCTTAGAGCAGGAGAGGCGCCAAGGCCAGGCGACCGAGGTGCATCCCCGTGAGTCCCAGCGACCAAGAGCAACTGGCCGAGGCCGAAGAGATCCACAAGCGGAAGAAGAGGATGCCTATGTAGAAAATCTTCGCAAACAAAATCTGTCCTGGAAAGTCGTCGCGGAAATGTTTCGTGAGCGATTCAATAAAGATTCCACCGAGGCACGTCTACAGATGCGTATGCTCAGAAGACGGAAGAGCTCAGCTGTTTGGCACGAGGCCGATGTGAGTATGTGCACCGCATCAGGCCCCTTGATTTAACCAATCGCTAATTCCGTGGTGGCACAGATTCCACTGCTTTTAAAGGCCCATGAATATTGGCAACGGGAAAAATACCGAATCATCACACAGAAGGTATGCCCTAATCTTGATATTCACAAGCTTTCCCTGTGCTGATATTGACCGTTGACCATAGCTTCAAGAACTTGGTGCGACGCGGATGTATACTGAGCAACAGTGTGAGGCGCAATTACAGGCACTCGATATGGCTGATAACGTGGAGCCTCCTGTGGTGCCGCCACGGATACCGGATTCACAACACCAACTAAGGAGATCCTCATTCAAAGCATCTAAACGGCCTCGTACGTCTGAAGAACAATGACAACAGCTTCTACTAGATATAATACACCATTACATTTACATGGTTTTTTCCATTCACTCTTTTGAAAGCGCTTTCTTTTTTCTTCTAGGCGGGAAGGGGTGGGCTCTGTAGCGGCGATGTAGAGAACAGGTTCAGGCGTTCCTCTTTCTTTCTGTCCATATTCTTTTATCTATTTCCATTTCTGGACGCATTGTCACGGGCTTGATCATTTTTGTCCAAACTATCGTCTCTTCTCTGTATATATCCTTCGAAGCAAATCTGTGCAAGCGATGCTGATAATGCCTTAATTTGCAAGTATGTGTTGAGCACATGCAACATTTTATGTGTTTCTTGGGCTACAGCGATATGTTTTGTTCATACATATAAGAAGCATATATTCTCCGGTACGTCGGGAACATAGAACATAGATCCATTCACGCTGCAGCTGTGCATACGGGAGGAGAAGACATTTCTTACTATATTATCTGAAGTAGACGAACACGCCTATTGATTCGGAAGCGAATACAGATACGATTTCAGCCTCAAGCTCAAAGCTCATGAACGGAAACTATCGATACACGGAAGCCAACGTCATGTCCCCACCCGCCTTGACTCAGCTGGGCTCCGGCGGGTAGAGGAAGGCAGCGATTGGTAAGGGATTAGTCACAGAGGTTTTTTTTTCCTGCGGCAGAGGAGGAAAAGAAGGGAAGGATCCTGGCGAAGGTTGAAGAGACTTTAGACTAAACTATCAAGGTTACCTCACTATCCATGGAGATAGTAGTTCCTCCGCGGAACATACAGTGTCTGTACATGTACATTCAAGACCACAGAATGGAGGACCGAACAAATGGGTTCTAGCGCGTAAGGTGGGGAAAGGGAAAAAAACAAATGCAAGGAAAAAATGATCTAATAAGGCTTAGAGGGCATATAGTTTACTACTGCGATAGGAGTCGAAACGAGAAGATCGGTCGGCCGGCGCGTCCCAGACTGCCGGGGCTAAGTTAATACGTTGACGGGGCGTTTAAGGCGTCCAGTGATGACCATCTTCTATTAGTGGAAGACACCGAGTCATGACGCTAATCCTTGTCCCGCCAACTCCACTCAGCCTTTCCCGATCAGGGTTATTTGCTCTACTCGATTGGTGGGTTATTTGTTTGTGCTGTACTTCAAAAAAATAGTATAGCGTAGAGTATCTACTTATTCTACACTATCATCTTACCTTACCATACCATTCTCCCTACCTAGCATACTGACAAGTATATTTAGGTATACGTGTATACCAGTACCTTACCGGAAGAATGGGATACCCGAGAGGAGAAGGAAAAAAACGTCACTAAATGGATAAGCAAATAGGATAGAATATTCTAATAGACTTAAGTGCCTTATGTCAACAGATCACAATATCCATCATTGCCCCTAGTGTTCATTATGAACATTACCATTCTTAATCTCCTATAATGAAGAATAGATAGCCAGCCCTAAGCAAGTGACGAACGGTTACCCCCGATTGAAGTGCCGAAGGATTCTTCTTGGAGAGATAAATGCAGAACTTTCTTCCACTATTCAATACTACTTGACTACCCTCTTGCAAGTTCCCTTTATAACAAGCTGTAAAGTTGTAAACTAGCATCAAGGTTAACGTTCCTACATAACATATGCCATTATTAGTATAGTGTCTCTCTTCTTTCTTCTTTTCTTGTCTCTTGGGGTATTCATATCTAACACCCTAAACTCTCAGATATTGCTTTCATCCGACTCTAATTGCTCTGTCGACGCTTTGCGGATCATACCACTATGTACTACGCTAGATCTATGATTAGGCACTAGTGCTTCGGCCTTGGTAGTACATGTACTTGAAAGTATCATCCATAGAAAGACTAGTGTCTAGCATCTGTACCAGCTGTACCATAGCTGTTTACATCCGTAGTACTAACCTATTATGAGTGTTGAAACTATGTGATTATTAATTTCCCCCAAAAACAAGTTCCCTGGACCCTTCGACATGAATCATGACCCAGCGTCTTCACACAGCATAAGCAAATATAGCATGGATGACAAGTTGTATATTATGGAATGCTTCCAGATATGAGGAAGAAGAAATTGCAGGTATGTAATATTTAGGTACATTCGTAATAGCAATTGTAATAATCCCGTATAGATATAGTAGGCACCCACTCTACTACTTTGATACCTCCGCACATTCCGTAGAGATTTACCACAGTTCATGTGACCCTATATCCCGGGACCTTCACCTCTGTTTCTTTTTTAGGGGTAGACGCCTCAGACACCAGCTGCAGCTGAAGCTACAATTACTAATAGGGACCATGTTCAGACGAAAGGCGAAAAGGGCCAACAAAGATTACATGCAATGACTTCTTACTATTATAAACCCTACCGCTATTTTAAAGGTGCATGCCAGCTTCACCAAGCTATCGCGCAAGCAATACACTTTCTCTACCTAGGTAGAAATACTATTTTGGCCTGCTACTGGATACAGTTCCAAATGAGTGCCCGGGCGGCAGAATAACTTAACTTTCAGTGGGCTTCGGTCCGCGAGACGTTTGACAAATTTCATCAAATCCAGGAGGAGAGCCATTCTCACCTCATCACCCTCACCCTTCATATTTCCCGACGCGGCTTGCCTAAGGTACCGTCGTAGAAGCTAATCAACAGACTGTTGTAACGGTCATCAAGAAACACAAGCCCAGCTTCGGTATTCTAAGACCACCGATGGTCACTATATGCTTGTAGCATTATATGTACGTCGGGGTTGATTGAAGGGAGACAGAAATCAAACATTTAGCGTATATCGGTAGTTCTAGCGGTCCATTCTCTAAAGCCGATACTGCATCGTAAAGCAATGTCTGTGTTTGTATTAACGTTTGTAGCTCATCTCTCTCAATCTCGGTGCCCTTCCATCTCGCAGAGAGAAGTCGCCACTGAATAGGATAACGTTGAGCCTATCAGGTAGCTAGGACCTTCATATTACGCTGGCATAGAACCTTTTGTAGTGGATAGATAAGGATCTGTAGGAGGATCAGTCTGCCAAGCACTGGCGTGTTTCGACCATTCACATCATAGATATGGACCCCTACGCCTTCTAGGCAATCAAAATGACCGAGAATTACATTATAGATGCCGAGGATGAAATTAGTTTCGTGAGGGTTTGAGAAGCATCCCAAGTTTTGATGTGGAAGTTCTTGGCATTATTGGTCTTTGGGGTTAAACGTGGACCAGATAGGCTAGTGCCCTGTCACCAACCTTTGGTCACGCAGCCGCTCTCTAGATTATTATTTCAGCCCACCACCTTCTAGTACTACCTATGTAGTAGTAGTATAATACCTAAAACCAAAGAGGTATCGCACCCAGGAGTTTACCGCAAAATACACACTAGTACCTTAATAAAGTAGGTACCTAATTAGAACTTTCCTTACAAAATTGCCCCTTATATCTCAACCTCGATTGCATCTCTTAGGTTTGAATTCCGAGGTTAAATCTTATATTGATAACTACTTATAGAACAAATATAAAATTAAAAAATAACGTAAACTGACTCGAGACAATGAGTGGACTTCGATTGAGACACTATGCTGACCTGTGCTCCTTCACTACATCGGCATAAAATACGGTACTTGCAGTCAACCTTTGCTTAAATTAATGCCACAATATTGAATCTAGATAGTTCTGGCGTTAAGGTGACCGCAATTCAAATTTTTGTGGGGCGCTGGCCAGCTTGATGTCTCGGCCGGAAACCGACATAACTGCTACATTACTACCTTGGTTCGGAGTTGGTTACGCTACTTTGAATTTTACGCTGTATTCTATGGGCAGTGATTTATATACAATCTAGCCTCAGAATTAGAACCCGGGAGATTATATCGGATGAGATATAAATTAGCACTCTGCATATGTGAGTATTTCGGCGGGCCGGCTCGGTGTCCCATTAGTCTGAGTATGTAGTCCAAGTGGTATAGTAGTGTATATTATTGTCGCCCTAGCTCCATATACATATTCAGGTGCGCATGGGAAAGATTGGCTTTGCCGACTTCCTACATAAGGTGGGAGTGCCAGAGGTATACTAGTAGACTCTAAATAGAGTGGATGTGATAGATAGATCGGTGGACCGGGTGGCCAAAGAGCCGAATTGAGGAACAGTAATAATAATAATATCGTTCTAAAAACGTAAAGACCTACGTATATAGAGCCATAATACCATAAAGCGATTTCTTGAATGTTCAGCCCACGATCAGCACGTGGCTCAGCCTCATTACATAAGAGAACCCAAATTATATAATTTATAATTTATATATAGAAGGTACGTACCGGAAAGAACCAATCACAGAGGCTTTTTTGTCCTTTCCTTTAACATGGGGAAGTGAAAACAAAAGGGTAATCACCAGTGGGGAAGGGAAACTTAATAATAGTTATATTTAATTTGATAATTTTTGCATTACTACTAATAAGTATACAGCTAAAGTAATCTACTTCCTTCTCTTTCTTTTTTTTTTAGAAAAATAATGTATATATATATAACGCTATACATATACTGCCGCCTTTCACTTTCTGAAATAGTAATGATTTAATTATAACTACTGGATATGGAATGATAGATCGTTATGTAATTCAGTTCCCTTCAGCTACAGCGACTAGCAATCAGTCGACAAATCGGTCCCTGTCTACTACATAATCAAATTAAACGTCGAGCTCCGAGGTGGGTACCGAATTTGTTAATATATGAACCTCGCAAACCACACTCTCTCTATTGTCGGATACTCTGACCTCTGTCATATGTATGCGCCTCCCCCTGGGCCGGGGTTTAGACTTTCTCCCTTCCTGTCACACTCTTCCTTTTCAAGAGTAGCTGTGCATCTTTCGCAGGGCCTGATCATCAAAATTACCGTAGGTTTTAAGTTCCCGATTGTAGATCTTGCATGCATTCATAGTATGTACTATATCCTGCATGTGTGATTTCCCATTGTTTTGTGTGTAACTGGCTATTATATAGTACCTACCTCTACCCTTTCGATTGATGGTGCCTACATAATAGTTGCTGCTAGCCCATCTATTCTTCCCCGGTACATTGATGACCACTTTAACAAAATAGAGTCGCGGGAGACAGCTCTAGAGCTCTAGCGGTGGTTTCTTATCTGAAGTTATTGCCGTCTTTATGATTTACATCGTAACTGTTAACATTCTTTCCACATTTAAATCTACCAAGGGATAATTCAGCTACTGTCAGAGGGAGTAGACCATTTCTAGCCTTTCGGTTTCTTCTTGCTGTCGTATGAAATGTGCCGTGGTTCATCGAAATCCGATTTACATTATCTCCAGAGCAAAGCTAACCGCTCCTGTATAATATATGTATGGATTACGTATACCTGGCATAAATACCACATACTAGTATTCTAAAACTCCGTCATATTTCAACTAGTATGATATATACCTCCAGGATCTGCACATCAAAATCGGTGATTAGGAGGTCCTCGTGGAATGGTAGCTTAATTCTAGGGGGGAATGGTAAGATGAGAAGGGTTGATAAGGATTTCAGTGCATACTATCATATGGAAATTGATGAATAGAACTTTGGTAAGGTATCTTCTAGTACTTGTTTTTTTATAAGTTAGGCAGGCACCTACAATAGTACTATAGGTAGTGGCCTGGCTTGCATACTAGTAGATTCGTATAGAACTGAAGCGTGCGGTCTAATACGAGAACACCGCGCCGTTGACCTGGCGCCGAGTGATCGAATGCCTGATTAGGTAGATAATCAAATATCATATGATAGGATCTTTGGCTATAAGTTATAGACTATGCAGTATAAAGTTTAGGTGTTCTGCGGGCTATTGACCGTCATACCGTGCAATGAAGATTATTACTGAATTCCGTGTTTGGGAAGAATGCCATCTCGAAATCCGTGCACGCATATGCCCCTCCCTACTTTCCATACCTGGTTAGTTTACTAATTAATATTAATTAACTTCAACTAGTAAATTTAGCCGTTACCCAGAACGGAGTATCATACATATCTTTCTGCAGCTGTGCTGTGTGCACTAGCCTAACTGGTCTTAAATCACCTCGCTTCCCTTCTAGGCAATTCTTCAAGATAGAGCAACGGAAGCTTAAAGTAAAAAGATTCCAAATTCACAATCCGTCCCGATGTATGTGGAGTATATCGCACGGAGGCGCTAATATAATAAATAATCTGTTCAGTGGTGCCTCTATATACTTGATACATACTATATATGTCCTCAGGGCTATACCGATAATAGATACTCGAGACCAATCCTAGTACTATTAATTATGTAGTTGAGTCAGGTACATACGCCGAGAGATTGCCTTTTTCGATCTGTGCAAAAAAAATTGTGGATCCTGAAAACGACCGTCCGCTATTTTATAAATAAGAACTAGAGTCCCACTAGTTACAGTGCCTCAGGCGTAAACGGCCTTGGCGTAACTTTCAGTATGTTATTGGTATGTATTTGTGGCCTATGATTAGTTAGTCCGACCCAGAAATTGTCCGTCATTTTAAGAGATGCTTGACGTAGGACTAAGAATGAAATGGAATGCACCTGTTGCTCTGAGTTTCAAGATATTTAGTGGTATTAAGGAAATCTTGCAAACAAGAAAACTATACCTATCACACATGCTAACTATTTACACTACATCATGCCCCAAAGTTGTCATCCCTGGTGAATCGTGATGTCAATGGATTAAGCTATCATACAAGGCTCTTACCGTCCGTTAACATGACCAAAGCTAGTGGTCTGACCCTTTTCGAGAGACCATGGAACGTGCAGCGCGCTATGGGTGCAGTGCGCCACGACGAGGGTCCTAATTTCCACGTGTGCGGCCCTGAAGCTTCTTTTTTTGGGACCGGATTCCAGGCGTTTGTTTCAAGAGTACCGGGTATTTTCAAGTTCCTTTGAACTGCTTATCTATTGCTATAGTACGGAATCGGTACATAGGCCGTTTTCAGCCCCCAGCTTTGGAAACGTACTAAAATCAGGGTACGTTCTGCTGTTCCAGTCTCTGCCTATACCATACAACCTTATTTATAGCCTCTCTTTGCAGCGCTTACCTACTCTATTCGATTTAGATTAGTACCTAATGTGGTAAACAGGTTTCATTATTACTGCTCTGTAGATCTGCTGAAAAGTGGAGGGCTACGTAGAATATTGAGAGGGAACTCAAAGAAATAATTATTATGATTGGCAATAAGGGGATCTCCCGATCGCCGTTGGCTTTATGTAACAGCTATCTGTGGAGCAATTTGATGTCTCAGGTTGGCAGGGACATGTCCTACATAGTAAGTTCCAATCGTATAATATGTATGTATGATGCAGTGCAAGGCAATTTTCTGGTGCATAAAAAGGCTCTAGGCTTGGCCCGTCCCGCTTATTATAGCCAGTTCTTGTGTTCAGAAAGCCTTGTTCATAATTCTTCTTCCCTCTTCTCTCTTCATATCATTTTAATGAATGATATATGATAAAGTAAGTCAAGCCTCTTCTGTTTCTCCCATTATAATTCTAATAATGACCCATGACAATAAGTAAATGCAGTACGCCGTTTGAAAAGTATACAATGGAAAAACTAAGGGCCGGTTTGGCTTGTACTTCAATAATACACCTCCGTTCTGATATGCAGAACGTCCGCTAACCCGCCTCCATCAACCGTAAACATCTATCACTCTTGGTTGCATAATTGGTACGGGCGATTTGTATAATACCATACCAGCCAATTGGCGGATTTGGCACACTAGTTAGTAATGGTCTGTCCTACCTTCATCATTCTCTACGGAGTCCTCCCTTACTGCTCGCTCCTGTTTTGCCTATCTAAAATGCTGGAGGTATAGGATAAGTCAACCCTTTTCCTATCTCATATTTGATCACGGTTAATTCACCGCTCAATTAAATCTTTGACTGGGTCGTGGAAATTCTCTGATATAGTTATAACAATGGCGGCCCAGTTATCTTTTGTAGTTGATACAGATACAGATACAGCTAAATCTCACACAACGAGGATATGTATTGAGCTTTAGCCTAACTTCAGCTTCTAATGCTATTGGGCTCTGTTCGCTGTGTCAAAATGCTTTTGAAAATGGCTCTTGACCTAGGATTTTTTCCTTTTTCCAGCCGATCTTGAGTACTTCATTCAATACACCTGATCGCAGCATAGTGAAGCCGGGGTTCGGAAATCAGGGATGTATCCGGCTCAAGAAACGCACAAGTAATACCAGGCTTCACATCACTCTCAAGCTCCTGGGTGACGCCCTCCCTCCTACGGACACGGTTCGCTTATGATAGCTTGAGTGTTCTTAGACCCTAACCATGATCTCAGTCGGGTCAAATTGACCTTCGGGCAAAGCACGGGCCGGAATGTCCATTTGAGCCCATGGGTCCCATCGTCGTTGGCCGTGAAAAAGGACGTATCGGAGTCCGGAGTAGCTATGCCTGGACTCCGATAGGATGTTATCTCATTTGAGAGGAACCAAGATCAAGACCGTGATGAGGAGCACTGGGGCCATCCTTATCCATAATATCTTAAAGAAGTTGAATTCGTTTCCTATTACTCCAGCGATAATACTCACTACTCGCTTGGGATGCCTAGCCGTGTTATGGCGTGTGATGGACGAAGCTATATAATGACTAGCCTTTTAGCTGAGATGCAGCCTCTATAAAGGCTTAACAAGGCCGCATTAACCACGGCATCGTAATCTCGGCAGGCGATGAAGAATCTCGGGGGCTTTTGCGTCCACAGACTGCTTGCGTCCGAAGAAGACGCCTCCCTTCAAGGGTTCCTATATAGGGCTGCGTTTCTATGGCATATCAAACCTTGTGCAGAGTAGTCTTCCTTTATGCGGTTGGCAAACACACTACTAAATAGCAAGCTATTCGAAAAAAAAACGGCGAGATTTGCCATCAATGATCATGCTGCTCATCACTCCGTCAGCAATTTTGTTGTTGATTTTATTTGATCAATATTGTCAGGCGGATGCTTTTGAAGCTATGATGGCGCCTAGAGCCCATATTGGTTACCTGGTCGGCTACGAGTTAACGAATATCTACCGAGTTTGTTGTAAGAATGACATTAACATTAATAGCACCATCCTTCTATGTATATAAGTTACAAGGCCTTCGAGCTTCTCTTGACGTTTAACGACTTAAGGCGTTATATGGATTTAGAAGATATCCTTTGTTATAGCAGACAAGGTTTACTTCCGCTTTAAAGGAGCTAAGTTTTGAGAAAGTCCATTAAGAGGCCTCGTGTGGTCATCAATAATGGGATTTTTGGTTGATGATATTGTGTTTACATTCAGGAGAAAGGACAAAAACAAGGTAGGTGAAATAGCTACATCATTAAAAACAACTATCGCCATCACCGACTTGGTGAATTAAAATGGTTCCTGGGAATCTCAAAGCCGAATGCCTCACCCTTTTCACCAATCGTGGCATACTATGTACGGTGTACGGTAGTCATGGTGGTAGTATAAGGATATGTAATGAAGTGTTTCAGGAATGCACATTATTCAGGACCGGTCAAGCCGGTTGTTACAGCTTTCGTATATTGAAAAAGCTGCGAGTCTTTCTATTTCAGGCCTCTTATGATTCTCAGAAACCCTGATGACCGAAGAGAAGTTATTACCATTACCTTCAGAGGAAGAGGTTCATGAAGCCGAAAGGGGTCACTACCAGCGGGAATTGGGTCCATCCTGTTCGCTGCGATTTCAACCCAACCAGATATCGCATTCGCATCCGCAAGGCTATCCAGGTTTAACCAACATCCTAGAGAAGCCCGTCACAAAGCAGCAGACAGAGTAATACAATATTTTTATAGAACACGACACCTGTATTAAATTTGAACATCAGTCGCCAGCAACCTTACTTGTCTGTGCAAGTGGTGCATCGTTCGTTGATGATAAAGTCGATTGGAAAAGCCCGCAAGGTTATATTAATGAAGCTTTTCGAGGGCCCATTGCTTGGAGGGCGAATAAACAGAACACAGTAATTACTTCCGCCTAATGGATTCATCGATAGAATAATGCCTTGAGCCAGTTACGACTACCAACAAGAACCCTTTGGTGAGAGCCCAAGTAATTTAGGGCCATCCAGACTCGACTCCCATGATGAATGGCCGTCCCTGCCAAATTGGGTAATCATCGATCCATCCGACTCTCTTGAGATAGCCGCTTACTTTAGCCAGAACTGCCTCTCAAGTTGCAATGGAGTACTTAGAGCGGCATGGCTTCAGGTTAATATCCGCATCAGCAGCGTTGGGCCGATAATTCCCCAAGATGTAATCTAACCCCTTATCAGTTATGGGCTCAATTAGTTCTCATAATTATGACCGTTAATTGTGGGTATTGGGAAGAAGTCTCTCTTCCTATAGTTGTTACGAAGATACCCACTGCAGACGTCCTTATATTCCTAGCCTTTACGCTTGATATCTCAGAGTCTTTGCAACCAATATGGGCTCACCCGCTCAATGACCAACTCAACTAAGACTTTATCTGTATTCAATGGGTCATGTGATTGGCGCCCTGCCTTAAAAGGTCTCACGATTGGCTATTTACACCCGGCATAAGACAAATGAATAACTTTGGCAGAATCACTGGATACTCGAAGTCTGCGGATAGGATCGGCCAGCTTGGCTTAAACCCCCTTCAACCATGTGACGTAGATGCCACCTCCTACAGAGTGCCATACAGAAAAGGCAGCTATATCAGGGTAAAGAACTCCACTGCCACATAGCGAAAGCTGAGAAATCTACCTGCGATCGGCCGTTAAACCCAACCCTACATCCCTTCCGGAATCCAATGCCACCGAAAGTACGAAATTGGAAGAAGCTAAGTAGGGGCTACAAGATATTAATGTATTAATGCCAGTATAACCCGAACAGTGTGGTAAGGTACTCTCCATCTTCGGATGGCGAAAAATTCTGACTCTCAGTGAGTCTTGGGCGTCTAAAGAAGCCATCATCAACTGAACGTGTCAGACATACGTACGCCACCCCCAATATCTACTATTCAACTTACGCCAATCACATCAGCAAACTTGCTGACAAGCATGCAGGCAAGTATCAGAGATACCTCTTGTTTACTTGCAAAGACCTGCGTTGGTAGCTTGCTTGCTAGCTCCATGGCCGGTAACTTGCCTGTACTTGCTTGGTTGCTTGATGCGGAATTACTAATACATGTGGGCAGTTTCAATAATTTACGGGGAAATTGGAATGACGCCCGGGCCTACTCATCATCACGAGAGCTATCCTACACGCACAGCACCTGTATTGAAGTTGTTGTCGGTAGACTCATTACCCTTGATAGGGTTGGGTCCCAATCCCACTGCAATTGGCTGGAGTTAGCACAATTGCATCGTGTATTGCACTTACCTGCCTGTTTTTCTCACGCCCCCTTCAACCAGGCCCTTGCTGCATTGGAAAGCAGAGATAAGATGGGGCTTTATCTTCATCCTCCTCGCTTCCGGAAGCCGCCAAGCTCACTAGGCATCCTCTCATTCCCAGAGCTCGATGCTGGAATGAAATAAGGATCTCAAACGCCATCCTGGCTAAGTGAGGATATGTTGGTTTCTAAAATACCCCATGAAGAATGACCTCCATGAATCCTCAAATAGTACACGCGTGAAAAGGCAGGGGAGACGAACTCAGATCGTGATTGTCTTGCCTCGGTGGGAGCGACCTTGCACTAGGTAGCCTCAACGGTGGGACTAATGGCGAAAGAATCCAACAGTGCCCTTAGGCCGATCCCTCAAAGCGCTGGCTCCTTTGCTAGAGGATGACTATCATCCAAAGGGCTTCTCTTCCGATCACTGATTATATTCGTCCTCGCCGCCTGAGGCATGCCCCGGAACAGCCGAGTTCCTTTCGATAATCTCACCTATTCCGAGATCGGGAGGCACGCGCTTTTGGCGGGTGATGAGTCGCACTTGCATTATCGCTGTCAGGTTCCCTACCGTAGTAAAGAATTGGATGGAGGAGGATGGATGAGGGAGTGTTCCGGCAAGGTTACAAAGGATCATGGAAGATATAAATATCCCTAGTTTTCCTGCAAGATGTCTCTCTTCTTCCTTCCTCAGGCAAAGATATTTTGTTCATAACCTTAGGATATATGCTCCCTAATGTACTTCCTTATAATCGCAATAGCTGGCCCGAAGCGGTTCAAATACCGAATTTGCCGGTCCAGTTTATTACTTCAATTGTTAACATGATAGAGCTTGTATGAGAGATGCAAAGGGGCGGCCGCACAGCAAAGCTGTCGAGTCAGCTTTCTCCGGCCCCGGCCAGCAGTACTAATACGTGGTTCCTTCCATCTAAGTTATTAGCTCTGTCGAAATGATTCTCTGTGGGTGCCCAGCCAGTGTTAAAGTAAGTAACCCTACCTTCGATTCTATCCTACAACTCTACTAATAAGAGCGACTTACTAGTAGTGAGGTAGGTTGATTATAACGCTGGCGAGTAAGCACTAGAAGAGCGCTCCCAGCAGTACTATATTAGCGTGTAGTAGTCATACTATCATAATACTTGGTAATGATGGATACCTCATCTTGCCTTGAACAATTACGAATGCCAGGAGTGTCTACTTTCTTGCTTGGTCAAGATGAAGCCTCGATTAGTATTTACTTGCTTAGAGAAGAAGCATAAGCAAGTAAGTAAGCAAGCAAGTCAACGCATCGGGGAATATTGGCAATATTCACAAAGTCCTGCTGCGCCAGTACCCTCTAGTTCCTGATGCCGTACACTGCTTCCCTCCCCAAGAACGCCAAGTACTTTTCAAGAAAGACAGTCCACTCGGTGTTACTGTAGGAAAACCATTGATCCTTAATCACATTGATGGCCTTCCCAACCTTAGGGCATTTGTTATATATTGCCCTTGGGGGCTTAGCTATAATTACCGGTTCCTCCCAGAGAAGTGTCATTATTGTAACAGAATATTCAACAACAGTTCATAAGAGAGAGTGGTATGAAGTGCTGTGACACCCCATATCCTACAATCAGTTCCTAGGATGCTCCCATCAGGCTACACTCGACGAGGAAATGGCGGGCCGCCTCCTTTGGTTCTTTTAGCACCATTGATTCGGGCGTAGGCTATAGAAAGCTCTTCCGACTCACTTCGTGGTGACTTAATCGCGGCTTCTCTTTGCTGCTTGGTTGGCTTTCTCCTATCCTTCTACGCCACAGTGCCTAGGAACCCACTAAGCTGTGACATCCCGCCTTTAGATCCCTTGCTGCTTCATGTGCTCGCCACCCCAGGCCTTGTCCTTGGGCCTATCGGTGTCGAAGCCCCTCTACAGTCGCAAAAATTTAACAGGACCGCCTTCAAGTGGTTTCGTTGATGCCTAGTTATTCGCCATCCTATATTTATATTCCTTCAAGACAATCACGGGGCCATTTCTCCATCTGATCATGCATCTGTCACAAAGAATTATGGTGGCTAGTACCTCATGTGATCTCGCTTACGAGCGCCCACACATCCTGTAGATATCTAG
>JAHQZX020005234.1:0-28474 GCA_019804575.2 Pseudotulostoma volvatum
ACTACTTCATGGACACTAAGCTTAGTTAAGTTAGAGGTGTGGCAGGAATATAATTGGTGTGGCTATACCACTACCCTTATTTTATTAATGTGTCTAACGGGAAAACTGCAGTTAACAACCTTTATGAGAGAAACCCTGGCACTTAGAGACTCAATTGATGAGACACAATTAATTAGGCAGCTGGAAGCCTTGCTCTCTTAATGAGATCTAGGTAAATTAGCTACATAGTGCCATTTGTTCACTCCCGGTCTACGGATCATGTGTAAACCAGCTAGTCCCTACTCCTGAGTATTCCGATATACCGCGACTACGGTAGCATACAGCGTTAGAATAAGAAGAACTAGCAATCAGGCTGTTAAGCAATCCTTCTCCATGCAACATTAATTGCTGAGTCATTAAGGGCATGGATTGACCAAGATTGTCTCGGCAGCTATGTAATAAATAACTCCCAAGAAGTTAGTTGTATTGGGCATGTACTGCAGGAACCGCTTGGGTATGTTATTGTTATTCGCTGTTGGCGGATTAGCCACGCACCTGACAGCGTTTGGATCTATAGTCTCAGCAGCTCAATGCTGATTGGATTTACTGGAAGTAATACTATTTATTTTACGAACAGACAACTCCATGACTTACTTTCCTACCCCGGCCCTGCTCTAAAGGTTGGTATACAACTTGAAGCTAAGTTTCGTAATAACCTTGCCAATGTTACCCAATGTTACTACTATGACAGTTACTTGATGATTGAGGAATTGATCGCGAGTACGTCAGCATTACCTCAATGCAGCTTATATCAGAATAGCGATATTCTAAAGAATACCGGAGATGCAATTAATAAGTCACAAATCATACAAGATAGTGTAACTTAGTAGCTTAGTATAGGTGATCTTGATTCTTGATATTTATTAGCTAATCTCTAGGCCTGGTTGATTTTATGTGTTATATCATAGATCCCTGTAGCTATATAATCAAATGTATTGACAACTCTTGATCTAACATATGACCTGCCTTGTCGATAAGCCGCTGAGACCAAGGCAGGCTAGGGTACGCTGAGACTTTATTTCGCCATCCGGGTGTGCATGAAAGGACAGTAACGGTACATGTACTGTACATAGGTTAGGTTAGTTACTGGCATGTTCTTTATATGAAAACCTGCCCATTATTCTAAAAATAAAAGATAAATGGGTTATAACGCTTATGTATCACACCGCATCGTTAATGATATGATAATACCTATCATGCATTTAATATTTTACTATCATTCATATGATAGTTGCCCTTATGATCATAGTATCCTGGTGCCTCAGGTTCCCAATCATATACCAAGAAAACCTTTCGACTTGTCAACCATTTCCTTACTTTCATACCCATCCTTATACTGTGATTACCCATCCTCCCACTCGCACCTGAAACTATATGATATAAAATAAAAAGGATTTGGGTGTTCGTTAGGGTATTAAGGTATTAATACTGCATTGGCACCCTACGGCGTCATAAAACAAAATGCACGGATATTACTGGCCAAACTAGGCTATTTCTTCCCGCAGAATCATGCGGGACCTGTCACTCTCGGAGATAGAACGAACCTGTTCTCTCAACCTTGGAGCTGTCCATTTCAGCTGGAGGTCCCGAAATCCTTTACCAGTATTGTTATTAGTTAATAATTATTGAAATAAGAAACTTCCTATCGTACAAGTATGAGAGTCCAAAGTTGATCTGAACTTCCTCACCCTCCCTTGACAGTTCAATGATAGTATCATAGGAGAGTCCCTTCACCAATTTGAAGTGTGTCTTCATTCAACCAAGGGACTGATTCATGAGAAGTTTAGAGATAGATCGATCCCCTTTGCATGCATCTTGACCCCTGAATCATTCAAACTTGCATTCCAAGAGGTACCTTATATGGAATGGGGACTCTCATACTACTACTACCTAGCATCAAGTAGTGATATGGAATCTGCAGCTGAGTACCTGCAGTGCCTGTGAACGTCCCGCACTTACCCCGCACTACACAAGAACATCGCATTAGTTACCTCATGTAGAGCTATGATAGTAGCTCAAGGCTGAAAGCTGATGAGTTAAAAGTCGAATCGCAAATTACTCTTCACCCAGCTGGGCTTGCCAACTGGTGATGGACAACAGAGGCATCATGCAATTAGCTTCATAATCTGGGACACAGGTTGCTCTCTAAGGCGTATTAATTATCATTGTGAATATATACTCTAATAATGACTTATGCTCAATGGGTACTGTCCATGTCCATGCAGAGCATATACATGTATGTAGTTCGCGTGATCAGCTCAGAGCGACCGCAGCTATACAGTCCTCAAGCGGTATGTACTATCAATGCAGCCTAATCGCATTTTTGACGAATCGGGCATGCCCAATGAACAAAAAGATAACTAAAGAGAAATAAACTCGACACTGCGTTCTGGACGAAATCACTCTATCTTATATTCTAGCTATAGTACCCACATCATGACTCCGGCTGGCTGTTGGATGTTGCGCGGACGATCGATCGATCGCGAAAGATATTGGATCTAGTAAGGATGTTGGATAGGGCTGATTTCGGTGCTTTCTTATAAAAATATTGGATATAAATATATACCCCCGTATGTGCCGCCTCCCCTTATGCCCAAATACTTACGTTCATATAGGCCAAGGCATGAGTATTCTTTAATTCCTATAGCCCTTTATTTATTTTATTTTCTACCCAAGGTTTATCTTTGAGCATCAGATTACTTTACGTGCAAACCAGGATGGCTACATCTACTCATGTGGTGAAGGGTATTCCACTCCCACCTGGTGGAGGCCCTCTTCCCACCCGGAAGGAGATTTCCGCTTGGATCTCGCAGGCAAATACAAATGCCCTGTATGCTCGCCAAGTGGCTCTCTTTATTAAGGCTTTGAACACACTTCAGAAATTAGACCCGGACGATGAGCTCTCGTACTATCGCATTGCTGGCATGTCCAAGCTTTGCCCTCGTTTGACCCGTGATAATAACCCCGAGAAATAGGAATCCACGGAGATCCCGAGGTTCCCTGGGATGGAGTCCAAAATCCTCCAAACGACCCAAACCAAGATCCCTCTGCCGGTTGGTGGTGTGTTCACAATAAACCCAACTTCGTAACTTGGCACCGCCCCTACCTGGCTCTATTTGAGGTAGGCTCTCTCGATCACACCTGGTACGCATCACTAGGCTAAGTCGAAGACTAGCAACATGTCTATGAGACGATGCTCCAAATAATTAGCCAAAGTGGCCTCTCTTCTACCGATCAAGGGCCTTGGGTGGCTGCTGCACAGCAATGGCGTCTCCCGTATTGGGACTGGGCTATCAAACAGAATTACTTGAATCCGCCGAATTATGGCATTGCAGACATCTTCAACCAGCAGACCGTGTCTATTCTCGATTTCAATGGCAATCAAATCGAGGTCAAGAATCCTCTATGGAACTTCTCCAACCCCAGACAGGTGCCGATGGGAGATGGCTCGATGGCAAGCCTTGGTATCCGCAGCGATCCGGTCTGTATCTTTTGCCTCGGTGATTTTCTTCTAACCGTAATGAAAAGCTGACAGTAGCTAGTGGAGGTCGCTCATTGGAACTAGCAGGTGTGGGATCATGGGTCCAGATCCAGATCCCTCCTGGGTGAACGGTGCAAACAACTGGCAGACTGTGAACAGCCTCCTTGAGACTCCAGAAGTGGGCTTCGGCAATGATGTTGCAGGGCCGCTCGGAGAAGCGGTTTACAAACTGCTCTCCCCGGGCTACTTTGAATCGTGGGTAGATTTTGAGACAACTCTCTTCACCGACTTCTCGAACCCTAACAAGTTTCTATCGATTGAATATCTTCATAATTGTATTCATGTAAGGTTTCATCTCCACTCCGTTCCTTGAGGTGCGTGGAGCGGTTTATTGAATTCTCCCAGACATGGACCGGCGGTAGCAGCTACAGTACCGGGATTGGTCACATGACGGACCCTTCTGTTTCGGCCTTCGACCCAATATTTTGGTTTCACCACTGGTGAGACCCTTTTGTTTTCTGAAAAGTAAAGCTGCATTCATTCTAATGATGATTATACAAGCAATGTCGACCGCATCGGAGCCATCTTCCAAACGCTCAACCCGGATATGTGGTACCAAGATGTTCCTACAAGGGGAACTCACTCTCTTACCCCTTTTCACCGGGACGCCAAACGCTCATTCTGGACCTCCGATGAATGCCGTAACTGGAGGGTGCTTAATTACGATTATGATGACCTTTCTGCGCCAGCGGATCCGTCAGCAGACCCGTCTTCCGCATTTGGTTTTTCGCTGGCAGCTATACCGACTACACTCTCCGCCCCTGGGATCGCCATTCCGCCAGCTACAGCGGCGACGCATACGGCTGAAAGAGCCGCAGCTCCGCCAGCAGCGGCAACGACGCATACTGCAAAAGGAACCACGGCGCCGTCAACTGCAAAGGACCCACCCGCAGCTGGGCCGGCTGGCGGCGTTAATATTGCCGCCTTGAAGAAAACAATCAATACCCGCTACGGGCAAATCCGCTATGCGCTGCAAAATGCTCCCCACATTGGTGGTCGTGATAATGACTATATCATCAACATCATTTATGATCGGTATAGTTTCCGGCTTCCGTAAACTGTTTTTCGAACTTACCTAACGGCTTCAAGTTACGCGCTCGACGGCCGTCCCTACACCCTGCACTTTTTCATCGGCGCTCCCCCGTCAGGGCAGATCACTACCGCGGCGCTTCAGTCCTCCACTACTTACCTGGGCAGCGTGTATACCTTCAGTAGCAGCCTTGAGCGCGAAGGGAATACCGTCGCATGTGGCAACTGTCGTCATCAGCAGCGCCACAACGCTCTGTCCACTGGGCAGATTCCCATCACCTCGGCCTTGCTCAAACATGCCAAAGATGAAAATATCCCCGAATTGGAGAGCTTGCATCCCGACGCTGTGGAGAACTATTTGGAATCGAAGCTGAACTGGATCGCTATTGAGGTATGACGCTGAATTTGCTCCCGAGTTTTTATATACACAGACGATATTTATTATTCACAACGCCTTTTCTTCCCCTTTCTCGATATACCACAACATTTCCTTTATATATATTCATAATATCCGAAAGATTTAGCGTAGTATGCTCCTAAACTACCGTCCTACGTACTAACATATATTTGACAAACAGGCCCTCTCCCTAAGTGAAGAGGAGAACCTGGACATCCCGACGGAGATCCCACAAACAAGGATCTACGTCCTCCGAGGCGCGGCAGATCATCCTGATAGTGAGAACGAGTTGTCCAACTTTGGGAACTACACGTTCCTTTGGCGGGCTACACAGGGAAAGCCCGGTGGTGCGGACCCGAATACTCCGCCACCAAACCCCGGGGCCGCAGCTGCGGAGTAAGTAACTGAGGGTTTGAGAGAAATGCCAGTGGGAAAGCCATATATGGGATGCGTATAAGTACCCGCCCAGGGTGAAGTGAAAGTTTTGGATTAAAAGACCTTACTAGTAGAGTATATGCTATAAATAAGCAGGAAGCATCTAATGAAAGTTCAATAACGAATCAAATCCACATGCCTAAGTGAAAGTTGGCCTTTCCTGCATTTCGTACTACTACTAGGTACCTAACACATTGGATGGTATGAGAGAGTTACTGGTTGCATTAGGTACCTAGGTGCAGTACATGTATTACATATCGTACATGGTCACCCACTTGTACTCTATATACGCCCAACACTTGCACAATGCTATGCTGTACCTGTACATAACATAGTTACTCGATTGATATAGTTATGTATTTATCATATGACATTTGATGGATGGGATTGGTAACTGCTATATAACCGGCCAATGATGGTAATGTCTCCAATGATTGATATTCTCCTACGCCGAACTAAGCGCAAAAGATATATCCTTAAGAAATGGACGGGAAAGGCAAAGATGCACCTGCTATGATCCGAAGGTAAGGTTGCTCTCACTCTATAGGTACTAGGTGGGCATGCATGAGAAGGACGGAAAATAAAATAGGAAGGGAGTAAGCCGTCAGAGTATTTAATCACCTACCTACCTAACTACCTGTATAGACTAGTCTAGCGGTACTGATGAGCCGACATACTGTACTGCACATGCAAAGGTGATACCTAAGGTAAGTTTATGTAATTGATTCTATCATAGATGGATGGACTCGGATGGGCCGTAGGCCAAACGGAGTAGCGAATTATTGTCAAGATAGTATAACATAGGATTATATGTTTTATAATTCACGCTGATTATCGACTTATGCACTCCAATATATATGCGTATGTAAAACTGAAGACCGGATTCTTACCATCTCCATTCCTCAACCACGGGGCCCGAACACAAGAGGAGCCCTGGAGTCTGGTAGCCGAATTCCCCATAGTGTTCACTTTCAAAACGCACCCGGGACACCGGAGCCTCGTGCTGGTATCGAGATGCAGGTGAAGGAACTAGAGAGCCGTCGCATAATGAAAACACCTGGATGCAATTTCTGTAGGAACCTACATTTTAAGGGTTAAAGTATCTGTTAGCATTTACGTCCTTTACGCCTCAATATATATTTGTTTCGAATCACACGATAAAAATGGGAAAAGAAGGAACACCTCTCGAACCGCGATTGGGTCCAAGGAATGGTAGAACGATTTTAACATACCACTTGCAAGAATGCCCAGCTCCTGACTGAGATCGAAATCCCCGGGTCCATCATTTAAATACTCTGGGAATGCGATATAAGGGGGTGTTGAGATTTGACGGCTATGATTAGTAGGCTTAGGCTGACGCTGTAAGCTGTCGGTTGGATACCGAATGTCGTACATCTGTAACTGTTTATTTGGTAAGCTCGACCGAAAACAAAAAAGAAACTCAACGCTCTAGATGTTTCCCATACCGAGTGATACCCCGCAACCGCCAGCCGATGTTGATCCACCTTTCGAACCTTGTCCACTGCGTGTGGATGCCGCAGCCGGATGACAGAGCCCATACTGCGTAGGTCGTATAAAATGACGGAAGAATTCCTAAGGCCGGAAACAATGACGTCGGAAGTGAGCCAATCCATAGACATAATCTCGTTCTTGGAGGTAGAGGCCGAATTTCGTGGTCGTATACGAAGCTCGTTCGAACTTACAAACGCCGTTTTTGAGAGGCGCCACTCGTCCCCAACAATGGTCAGAGTCCTTAGACCATCAGAGGTACCGATAGCGAAGAAAGGCTGACAAGCCGCTGGGCGTGGGGATGAGCACCAAAATGTCAATCTCTCGGGTAGATGACAGGTATTGCGAACTAGCGGACTGTCAGCTGCCTTGGGTGAGATGAGCGACTCCTGTAGGATATACATCGGAACGGACTATGAGCGCCATGATCACCAAGCCCGGGTAGCTCTTGTACACTGAGTAATGAATCACCCAGCGCACCGCTATCCATCGTCACACTATGTCCTCTATTAGTAGAAGATTCAATAATTGAATACAATTGATCTTACAGCATCCAATCAGTATCACTGAGAGAGAGCGAAGTTACCTGGGTTGAGTCAGCGTCTAAGATCAACCCCGACCCAAAAGATCCGAGAACCCACCCTAAAAGGGAATCGAAAAACAATGTCCTCCTGCAACCGGTTGTACGTCCGCACTGCACCCTTAGATCCAGGAACACATGCACTATATCGGATCAGTATTGAGACAACGCGATTATGCACGAGAAACAACCAACGCAATCGCTGTTTCGCCTCCATATGGAACACCTCGCTTGTGTGAGCCATACATCTAGCGAATGGAACGGGAAGTCTCAAACCGTACTACAGAACATGAGCCCAGAACGGGTATGACGGATGAAATCTGTGATTGGAGATTCGATTCTCCATGGAGGAAATCTATATAGCTCGTTTCGTTGCAGCTGGCTCACATAATTTTTGCCATGTGGTGGTTTGATGGAACTGTGCAATTCTCCGACCTCCCTCATAATATTGATGAGAGGATGTGCCAAGGACTTTGCCCTCTTGATCCTCTCTCTTGACACGCGTTGGGTATGGGTGGACTTCTGTTGCTGCTTCTTGAGGGTATTATGTTAGTGATTGAAAAGACCACAAGCTGACCAAACGATTACCTCTCGCTCTCTCTTTTGTCTTGCAACTGCCCCTCTAGAGTACGAAGCTCCAGATGGCGCCACATGATCTGCCTGGATTTTGAAGTACTTCTTCTTCTCTTGGTCTGGTTCTCCCATTAGCTTATCGAGCATGGGAGGCAAGCCACAATTTTAGGCAGGCAAGTTGGATGAAGTGTAATAACGCGTGGATGAGTTTGGCTCATTCATCTTGATGTGCTCGTCGTCCACATCACAAGCTCGTAAAGTAAAGCCACGTTCACTTGGGGATACGGCGCAAAAGTTCAGAACATTAAGCGATAAGAGCAATTGAAATTGGATTCCACAAAAAAGAATGAAGGAATCAGGCGGTCGGCACATTGGGAGTCAATGAGGTCACTCATGTGTACCCACCATAGTAGTAACCCGGGATATCTTTCGCCATAGTCGACCGTCATATACAAAATTGAGACCAGCTAGTCACCAAGATTATTGCTTTCTCATGTGTAGTGATTTGAGGTCCTGAGCGGATATGTAGATTTTTCGATCCGTTATGCGCTGAAGCACGACTGTCATTTTAATTTATTATCAAGATTGATCACTAGCTTACATGTATGTACAGTACATAGACATACCTTATCTGGACTGCCCACTGTTTCTTTCCGAGTGCGCTTCTTATTTTATCAATGATGCTCACACCCTAACGGGATCCCAGTACAGCAGAGCAATGATCATGTAATGAGCGGTGAAATGCAAAGTTTTATGTTGTGATAGTTGTTACTATGATACTGTAATGTTGAAAGTGGTACATGTAGAACGCTATCTAAATTCTTGAAATGGGCATGAATGGACGTTAGGTACACACTGCATGCTGCATGTACCATGTACCAAAAAAATGACGTAGATAGATCTGGATATCTAATCTATTTTGGCTCGGATTATCATGGTAACTTGTAACTTTCCATTGGATCGCCAACTTTGGAAGACAAAGACATTAATTCATTACTAGAAGTTAAACCTAGTAGTAGTATGATAGTAATTTCACGAGTAATAAACTTTTATCTCGCAGCCTGCCTTCTAGGCTTATCTTAGACTGAAAGGAGCTATGGTGTAAGCTAGTACAATTTAGGATAGCTAGTGGGGCGATGTGCGTTATCACGTTATCATAACTTATGTAGCATCCTTGACTTATTTTACTTATGACTTATAAGTTGCCCCCACGCTGGTGATACCTTCAGCAAAGACCACATCCCTCGTATGTACCTATTACATATTATTTATGAAAGGTGGTCCGTGCTAAAGATATCACCAGCGTAGGGGGTGCGTATATACTATATAGGAGGGAGAAGATCTGATACCTTGGATCGTGGGCTGGACAATGCCGAGTCTTGCCGACAACAGTTATCTCAACTATGGCTGTGGATTTGACAGCCACTGTTACTTCTGCAGCTCCAGCGACTACGATAGAGACAGTGTATTTGACAATCACTAGAAGAGTACGTTTACGCATACGTTTCCCCTCAATAGTGTGTATTCGATCTGCAGACCCCACAGCTAAGGGTGTGAGCACATATATTGAGGGAAAACGTACACACAAACCTACTGGTGACCGAAGCTCGGTTCCCTTACCGGGGTAAGCTGTGATCCTGAAGAAAGGTGATGCTTCATACGGGTCTACACTGGGATAGCATGGGCCAGGATTGAATTTGAAACTCACTTTTTCTTGCTTTTTCCTATATTACAGACACGTCAGTGCCCAGAGCCCTGCTGGAAGAAGAGAGAATGGCCTAGACAATAGGGTGTGGGGGATAAGGGTAGAGAGAACGGGCATCCGATCTATCGGCAAGGTTGAAGAGGGCTGGCATTCGAACCAAAACGGATACATCTGACGGATGGAAGAAAGGAAACAAGCCGAATCCTGCGAACTGCAACCACAACAAACCTTCCCTATCAAAGAACTCCGTGACCGTCCCGCAACACCTAGCTCCAGAATCCCGGGGTGGCGAAGAACAGAGAGTCCCGTAGCATAAACCGAAGAGAACACAGCGGGGAGATGAAAGAGGTAGCGCCGGACATGAGGAAGTAAAACAGCCCGCAAAAGGTATAGAAGTATGAGATATCACGATACATCACATCAGATCGGTGCTCTAGGACAGACAGAGCCATGGCAGAGCAACAACAGGGAAAATTCAAGACCATCCTAACAGAAAATTCCCTCCCCATTTCAAGATCGTGGACAGTCTTGGGGGGGGGAGTATGGGAAACGCACCAGGAATCATAGCGCGCACCCTCAATCCATTTCAAAAAAAAAAAAAAATTTAAAAGGGGGGGGAAAGTGGGAAAGGGGAAGATAGATCATCAACATGCCTCATGACTTTCCGATCTGGAATGAACCAAACAAGCTGCTGCCACCTCCTGGGGTTAGAGTGCCCACGCCTCCATTACCGGGCTGTTGTGGGGTCTGGTTGCTCACTGCGATCTGGGTATTGTTAGGAGTACTTGGAGTCCCGTTTGTAGAATAGATGGTCGCCCCGTTGAGATGTGGCGTCTGCTGGGCTTGGTTGCCGTAGTACGTGGCTGTCGGCATCTGGCCGTTGAGCCCCCAGATCTGGCCCGAATATTTGGTCTCATCGATAGAGCCGTTGAAGACTAGTTGCCGCATCTTCCAGTAGATCTCGCCTGTCATGAGCGAGTCTGAGCCTGCCTGGTGAGCAACGCCCATACGTTTCACCCCTAACTCATCTGCAATGTCCTGCAGCCCAGACTTCTGTCCTAGGTTCGCAAGAATTTGGGCTGCAGAAGGGGTTAGAGGGGAATCGTTAACCGCCTGGTTGCGACCCGCGTGTTTCATGAGATATTTGATGTCGTATAAGGACGGGAAGAAGATGTTGAGAAGCTTGTGGAATTCCTCTTCGTCCTCCGGCAGTGGCTTGCAAAGCATAATCTTCATCAGGTAGCCAAAGTCGTACCCAGAATGAAAGGAGATCCAGTGGACATCCTCCAAGAGAACTAGACCCGAGCTGACCAGCAGAGCCCCAAAGTCGAAAGGGTCGATGCCATTTTTTTCATGTAACGTGAAGTCGATCCCAGCCTTGGCCAACATGCTAGTTGATTCCTGCGCGTACATGTCGTTCTCTAAGGAAAATTGGAAATTGAACTGCCACGTACACGGGATGGGCGTATAACTGTTGACGAAGCCTTGCGTATTCGCATCGGTAGGTGCGGTTGGAGGTAGCTCGCCTTCCGGTGAAAACACGGTGATTCCAAGCTGGATCATCTTGAGAAGATCGACATTACACCGGAGTGTTTGATAGTGGTAATCGGCTTTTGTGGCGAAGGTACCAATGGGACGCGCAACAATGCCTGGGAATTCCGTGTCCTATAAAACGTCGTTAGCATCATCCAACGACAGACTCGAAATCTAGAAATGCCGAGCCTCACCATGCTGATGTAGGGGTATCGCTCCACTAGTCGTCTTAATGCAGCCATCTCCTGGGCGAGGTTGTGCTTCCAGACGTCTCGTATCCTGGTCTTCATCGACCCTGTTTTCCCTTCAATCACCAAGCGCCCGTCATGGCCCTGACTGATTTGCTGTTGCTGCTGTGGATGCACTGCCGATTGTTGTGGTTGTTGCTGCTGTGGTTGCTGTTGTTGCTGCTGTTGCTGCTGCGGTATCGGTATCGGTGCTCCCCTTACGAATCCAATTTGGGATGCATGGGCCGCCAGACTCGTTCCTCCACCATTATCCCCGGTAGCACCCCCTGCGAAAGCTCCGAGTGAAATGCCATTTGCAAGGGTGGTACCGGAAAGTGCGAAAGGGTTTATATTCGAGTTCGAGCCCCCTGTGGTAAAGCCCGGATGGCCGCCGAGAGACGGGGGAGGGAGACTAGCGTTCGTTGATTGGGTATGGGAAGCGTGATGTTGTTGGGATTGCTGTTGCTGCAGGTGAGCTTGCTGAAGATGAGGGAACGGCGGGTTTATGCCTGAAAGCCCGTATCTTCCGACAGGAGGCGGCATTATGCTATGAGGAAAGGACTCTCTTGCCGGTGGAGGGAGGGGCTTGACGCCGGATGAATCATGGAGGGGAGAGCAGATTCAACTTGACATCGGAGGAAAGGGGAGGTATGTCATGTGTATTCTTCTTCTCTTGAAGCAGGACAAGCACGACAAGCAGTGGCTTTTTTTTCTCTTATCAGGAATCACGAGTCTTGGCTTGTGCATATGATAGAAAGAGAATGATTGGATCTGAGGGAAAGAGGCATCTTTGTGTGATAAGTCTGTACATGTAAAGATGTACATAAAACTAAAGTACTTAGGCTAGTACCTAATAAGACTAACTACTATTATAGCATGATAATTTATTTATTGATTGATGATTAACGGGGCTTGTTCCAAGGTTTGCTTTGCCCATGCTGGTCCTCTTTTGGACCAAGCGAGAAACCAGCGTTAACCGACCTCGAGCGAGCGACAACTCACGAGTACCCTGAACGAGTACCTGAATAATAATCTAGTCTCGTTTAGGTTTAGTGCACACCCCCATCATCTCATCCCGAACTCACCTTACCTTTTCCCATATCCAAAACGAAACATAGTTCTCATCATCGTTGCGAAATCAGTCAACCCCCTCCCCAAAGTCAATTGCATATCAGCCCACTCTAGACACAATGCCGACCCGAAACCCCACCGGATTTGATATGAAGGAGTTCAAAGCAGCCGCTTCCTCATCATCAATATGGGCCAAAAAAGACCCATGGGCTCGAAAGTACGTCTTGCAAGCACTAGCTGTGGCTATCTTTCCCTTGCTTTTTATCAATCTGCCTGGAAGGAAACGCTGACAAAAGGCCGTAATATTGCTTTTCAGTGAGGCCTGGCGCTACACCGGCCCCTTCTCTCGATGGAACCGCTTTAAGCGCGTCTTCCCCGGTCTGGGAACAGCAACCGTCCTCTTCGCTGGTTATTGCATCTATGAGGCTGTTTTCCTATCCGATCGGCACAGCCATGAACACGGGCATACCGACCACTAATACAAGGTCAATCCTGGCAACCAAAGAAATAAAGTAAATGAGAGAATATCAATAAAAAATAAAATGAAATAAAGGAATAAACCACCGCAAGTGCAGATCATAGAGTGGTGGTAGTTGGATGAAGCAACTTGCATGCGAGAAGAAAAAAAATCTAGGTGAAAGGAGCAGGAGTGAAGCTAAAGCCTACGCCAGCAGACCGAAAACGAGACAGTGCAATACCGCGAAATCGCTCACACCAAACTACATATTATAGTAGCATCCATCCATACGTCCTTCGGTCCTCTGAACTGCCTACCTGAAGCTTGTCTAGCTGCTTTTCATATATATATCGACATCACTATCGAGATGAACCTGGCCATAGAAAGAGCGGAATTGAACGGAAGTTAACTCTTGCTTGGGAATAAAGTCACCTTTTCTTCCAATTTTCCCACATTCTTATTCGTATTCACCTTACCTTTTTTCAAGCTTCTTTTTTCCCCATGGCCCTTAACGTTCTCTCATCTAGTTCATACTGTTATGTATGCTAGCATTGCATCGAACTCTCTGTATCTCTAATGTTATAATAGAGAATTCAATTGATATCCACCCAGGTAGTATCTAGGTACAATGCCCTTACTACTCATAACCTGTTAATCCTAGGTGTAAGAGATTGAGGTATGGACACAATTTTAATACCTCAATTTCTTAGGACTCCACTCAGGATTACCCAGAACTCGACTCAGGACCACCTAGAATTAACACGCTACTCAGGAACCTCAGGACCTCTCTTAGAATCATTGAAAACCTCACTCCCTAGAATCGCCGAGAAACTCATTAAGCTCTTTACCAGCCTTCGGCCGGGATAGCTCCAAAAGCCAAAGCTCAGGACAAAGGCAAAGCCTCTGCCAGCAATGACGCCACCGACACGACTAGCAGACCTCGCGCGATACCTGAAGCCTCTACCCCAGGCAGCTTTCAGGACGACAAGCCAACTGAACGGCTCCAAGATATACAGCAAGAACTGGACGAAGCCCGCAAACTCGTAGCCCGCTACAGGCAAGAAAGCGAGCAGTATAAGGAACTCGCCTTCGGACACGAGGAAGAGCTCGCGCATACACGACTTCAGGTCGAGCGGCTTCAAACCGACCGCACCGACCTGAGAATCCACTCGCGCGAAGCTACCACTGACACTGCAGCGACTGACCGCAGTCTTGGAGCCACGTGGCGTTCTTGTGGTCCTCACCCGACAAAGCCTCTCACAGGCCTGGACCCCGATGAGTACAGACCATGGAGGTTCCAGGTGGATGAGAAGCTTGATACTGACTCTCCGCTCTATCCCACCACTCGTCGAGAGATCAGCTACGCCCTTTCACAGATGCAGGAACCTATCTTCTCGGAAATTCAAGGATGGTGGCCGACGAAGGAAAGGTCTCATACGAGGCCTTTATGATGGAAGTGGAACATTATATGGGGATACATCTTGAAGGACGGGGTGCAAGGAAGGAACTCCTCACCATTAAACAACGGTAAGGTGAAAGAGTTACTCAATGTTATCACCGTATCCGCACCCTCTGGCAGAAGGCCAAAACGCCAGAAGATGAACGCGTCGACAAGTTTTTGACCATAATTCATCCTTGGCTGTCAAGCTCGCTCCCAGCAAGAACTACACCAGCGTACGAGACGCCCTGGGTGACGCTAGAACTGTTGAGGATCGAAAGAAGGATATCTAGGCCAACCATCAGCGCAAAAGGGTAAAGGCAGGTTCAGAGGATAGCCCTCAAAGCTCCCCCATAAATCACACGCCTGCAGGATCACGACGGAACCCCAAGCCTAGCGGTACTGCCGGTGACAACGCCCCGAGCAATAATTCGAACGCTCGCTTTGGCCCAGTAGCCAAGAAAACCTCAAGGCTGGATCGGAGCGTGGAACGAGCCAAACCTGAGCCCTAAGAGAATGGATGATGACGAGAGAGCATTAACGACACGCCTAGGGAGATTCTAGGGCTATCGTGGATCAGGACATCGCAGCGCTGATCTCTGTTGCCCTCTACATGAGATCCGGGCTCGGAAACTTAATGCTCTAGATATCGGGACAGCAACGGACCCAGACGGAGAGTCGGGAAAAGAATAGTCCCTGATCAAAGCCGTGGTCAGGGACATACCCTTGAGGGAATTGTCAACAATAATTCCAAGCGTCTCACTTTACTTTCACTGTCCTTGGATCTCGAAGAGAAGCTAAAACGAGGAAAACACATAAGTTTGACAACTCGTGTAAATAATTGTCGAACACTAGTTTTATTAGATACCGGTAGCGAAGGAGATATTCTTGACTATTCTTATGCGCATACCCGATCTTGAAGCTTAATAAGCCAATTCTACTGCACCTAGGCAATGGCGAACTCTATCGAACGATTACTGAGGCTACCCTGGTAGATCTTGATATCGGTGACCATCATAAACAGCTGCTCTGCTACCTCGCTGACATCCCTCGCTGACATCCCTCGCTATCAAATTATTCTAGGAGATAACTGGCTGCAGGAACACGATCCTCAGGCTGATTGGAAAGATCAAAGTATTACCTTCAACTCGAGAGAATGCTTTGAACAGGGATGTCTAACTAAAGGACGTCCCTGTACCAAATATATCACTAGAAACCGAATGATCCGAGTCCCTGAGGCTGGCCCAGTTAATATAGAGTTGGTCAGCGTCTACGCCTTCTATAAACTTACTCAGAAACCGAGTCATGACGGCTTTGTCATGCTACCTCATGATCACGAGAAATACTTTGCGGCTAATACTATTAATGCCATCACTACCGACGATTTTGACCGCTTTATGAAAGAGAAGAAACAGGATACTCTAACTGAACTCAAGAAAAGGGACCCGGCCAAGTACAACAGCGAGATAGCGGTATTTATGAGGCAAGAAGCCGATATTCCCAGACCCCACGCTCCTCGAGATCATGAGATCCGACGGGCAGACCAAGAGCGCTAAATAAAATGACCAAAGATTATCTACGAAGCTTTATCAACTACGCACGGGATGATCGGGTGGATTGGATATCGGACGCTGAATTTGTCGCTAATAACCACGTCAATGAGTCCACAGGAATGACTCCATTCTTCGCCGATCATGGATATCACCCACGTACTGGAGCTGAGCCGCCACAGCCGATTTCGCCCCGGAACCCTATGCTTGAGGCTGCTAACAAGTTAGTGGACTGAACCGAAGCTATTCGCCAGCGACTACAGGACAAGATATGCTGGGTCCAAGAGGAGCATGAACGGCACGCAAATAAGCACTGCACATCCCCCATCCCGAATATCGGATTGGAGACTTAGTCTATGCGGATTCCAGGCACTTCGCTGCTGAACGTCCGAGTGTCTCTCTAGGTTACGAGAACGCTAGGCCATGGCCTATTATACGGGTTATCGATAATAAGGCCTATGAACTGCGACTGCCAGATCATATGTTAGGCAGGAGTTACTCCTGTATTCCACCCCTGGAAGCTCCACTTAGCCCCAAACAATCCATACCCTGGGTAGATTCGAGAGCCTCAGCCTACCATTATGATCACTGAGAGCTATGGAGACGAGGAACCTCATGAGGAATGGCTCGTAGAGGAAATAGTTGACTGCAGGGAGACACAGCGGTACGGCGTCCAGTATAAAGCTCAATTTGAAGGGAATTGGGATAACTGGAATGCCAATCCGTCATGGCAACTATGGACCGACTTCAAACACCATAGATAAAGTTGTCGACTTTCACTTAAATCATCCTGAGAAACCTCAGATGCCTTATTACTTCGCCTCAAGGAAGGGAGGGAGGTCACATGACCCACCACCATGTATGCATGCGCCCCTGTGCACTTCTCTCTTTCCCTTTCTCTCTTTTTCTTTCTTTCTCTTCTCTCTTTATATTAGAATAGTTCTCCGTAGCAATACGATATCTTCGTTCACATTCCCTGACACAATTCTAATACCCCCCCCTCTGACGGTCAATGCGCACTCTATGGTCAGGTAATAATAAGGCGAACCTCATTTTGCGTGCACTCCCTACAGCTGCACACAATCTTCTGACAATGGCGTACGGCGTCCCTGGGGACCTTCTTAACGCCCAAGTACATCTCCGGGTTCCCGACCCTCACATGCAAAATGATGCTCTTCATCAAATGATCTATAACTTCCCGAATGACGAGTTTGAACGCCGATTCTTCTACTCGCATAGAGAACTTCTCGCTGACTGGGTTCTAAACTTCGATATATAGGCTAGGGGTCCAGAGCTTAAACTAAATGATCGCAACTTTTTTTGTTTTGTTTTCTAGATCCGGAAGTGTTTCCCTATCGTCAAGGGGAGGGAGGTGAGGCTTTCGGGGCAGATTTCTCAACTTTATGTCGTTCATGCAAAAGTTGATCGCATGGATTGACTCTAGAGTTGGGAGGGGGGGGGGGGGGTCATGTTCAATTTCTAACATGCCGAAGAATGCAGTATGTCTGTACTCTACAATGGGTTGGTACATATTTCTGTTTAACATTTCCGCGAGAGAGTTCGACGTAATTCCATGTTGTGGACCTTATAAAGAATTCGATTGGATGTACTAGGGGTATATATCTGAAAGCGATTTTCATATATATGGCCTGTGCAATAATGGCATTAGAAACGAATGATAGGAACTAGGTACTTAGAGATAGCCGTCATTACTGTCTTGAGGCCCGTCTTAATAGTGCCCGGAGATCGCTATGGATTTGTGAGATTGTGGTAAGGGTTTGAGCATACCTCATATGCCGGTAGGTATCTTACAATATATTAGAAATCGCATGAATAGAGAGGGCTGATGGGCTTTTAATACATGTAGTGCTAATAAGCATGAGAAATGAAAAGGGAAGAGAATTAAATATAAATGGCCATGATGAACGATTCATAAGATTGCTATCAATTCTTCCCGTATAATAATACAACTATAATCTATTCTAATATATCACATCTCCTGGGTATATAATACATGTCGTGGTCGTTACCTACCGAACCTATTATCGTCAAGCCCAGTAAGTTTTCCGGTAGGACATCTTTTGCTATGCACTGTATATACAATCATCAATAGGATATTTTATTTCATTCCTCAAAAACTAGCGCCACACAATCGTCACCCGCTGTGACAATCTGTTTCCCACCTCCGATCTGCACAAAGCCAAGGATTCCGCCTGACTGTTCGCCTTCTTTGCCTTCCATGACGCCGGTGTGGCCTCTCCATTCCTTCACCAGGCCATGTCCAGGAGCCCCTGTGCCGCCCCGCGTATCCCATCGTCTTACAACGCCGTCCATTCCGATGGAAGTGAGCAGCCATGATCGTCCCTGTTGATGCGGGATGACGCTGGCGGAAGAAGGGTTGGTTGCCGCATCAGCATCATGCACGAATTCGACCTTTACTACAGCAACGCCTTCGTGTGCATCTTGGATGTGTCGTCGCACGGCGAATCGATGTGCTGTGTCGAAGAGGGCGATGGATCCATCAACGGATCCAGAGGCGAGAAGAGTGAGAGGTGGGGCTGAGAAGGAGAGCGTCTCGACACTGTCAGACTGAGCCTGAAGGGAAGCAAGGAGGGCGCCAGCGCCAGTCGAGGCTATTTGTGTGCCTTTAGCAGCGTGTTTCGATGGCGACTTTGATTTAGATGAAACTTTGGTCGGTATCGACGTAGAGGCTGAGGAGGGCAACCGGGGCAGGCCGACCACTTTGATATTGCCTTCGGCACCACCGATCGCGGCGAATGCACCGGTAGGAGCGACCGCGATAGAATATAGGCCCCCTCCAACCGCGAAACGCTGATCTGTTGCCGTGTATCCGACAACAGAGCTGGTCCCTGCCGAATACGGTATCCCAGCCGCAGCCGCAGCGCCGAAGACGTCGTAAACATAGAAGCTCCCGTCTTCGGACACGGTAGCAAGTAAGTTACCGTCTGGTGTCCAAGCCCCTGCAGTACAGGAGCCCCTATGTTGAAAGAAGGTCTTTACGATCACGATTGGCTGTGTGCCGTCGGTGTAGTCAATCTTATAGACCCAGACGCTCCCATCTGCAGCGCCTAGAGCGATCACATTATTCTTTTTATCGCCCTGATTTGACGGGCAGGCGGCTACCCAGTTGATCTCTTCAACCTCCTTCACCTCTCCGACAAACTCCCATGTGCGTCCGGCCGACGATCGGTCACGCCAGACCCGGAGACGCCCATCAAGCCCGGCAGTCACAACATATTCGCCTCGGGGTTCAGAAAAGGTTACCGCATTGACAGAATCGGTGTGCCCATCCAGCTCCTCCAGCGGCTCGAGAGACTCACGCTCCCTGTATGGCTGTGGCCCCGACTGATAACTTGGCGGTAGCAATGCGCGATCTTTGGTAGTCGGAGCTGAATCAAATATATATGCGGTCTCATCTCCAGAACCGGTGACCACGACAGACGGATGGACGGGATGGTGGGCAATGCAGAAAATCGAATCTGTGTGACCATCAAAATGGGCGGATGAATCGTTTTGGAGAATAATTTCTTGGCCATCGAAGGTCTCGTTGTCATCATCCGACTCCATGGGATGATTTTCGTCGTTCTGGATCACTTCTTCTGCCTCATCCGCATCCAGGTAGACATCATCATCACCCTCATGGTGAGTATCCCCAGACGAGGACATTCTACTAAATCAGGCTATCCTTTGCCAGTGTTGACTTCTAATCGGGCTTGCCTGGCAGTTTTCCGCGCATAATCTATCCGAATTAGTTCGAATTAGTACACCCCGGAAAAGAACTTGGTCGGGTTGCTCTTTATATAGAAATATCAAAGACTGGACTGACTGCGGCATACTTACAATATAATCCTAGACACAAACATTGCAAACAAGGAGGGGATCCATCTGATATGATTGGGCAGCGGCGTGACCATGTATCGTCGTTAAACTTACCGAATTGGAAGGGTTTTTTCTAGCTATGATTATTACTATACTAGTACTAGTATGTATGATAGTTCCAGTCTTGTATTCTGCATGTACTCTCATGAAGAAAGCTACCTAACATATACATACTATGTACGCGTATGTATCATATCAGAAAAAACATGTTTATAGAGCCTGTTCATAACCGACCCGACAGATGACAAAAATGCATTGGAGAGAACAAAAGGACATCGGGCTCTTAGAAGATGTGACTAGATCTTGGGAACGGGTGAGCCCAAGGGGTGACTTGGATTACAGACGGCGATAAACACTGGCGAGCATAATTCCTGTATCCTATGGCTTTATGGTAACCCAAGAACCGGGAAATCTACTATGGCCATCACCATTGCCGAGGGACTACCAAACCAGGCCCCATTTTTTAATGGCGATAAGACCCTCATATACTTTTTCTGCGACTCCGGTTCCGAGAACCTAAGGACAGAGACTGCCATTCTTCGTAGCCTCCTATACCAACTGGTCAAGCAGCGCCCTGAGCTGATAAATTTTATTCTTCCCAAGTTTGAGATACGGAAGGAAAAGCTTTTTGAATCCTCTGATGGGCTATGGACTATATACTACTAAAAATTGGACACGACACTACAAGTGGAGAAAAACACTGCGTTATTGACGCTCCGGATGAATGTTGCGCTAAGTCGCAGAGTATTTTGTTGACTTAAATTTGTTAAAGCTTTTGAAAGAATAACATTGAAGAAAAATTCCAAGAGCTCGGCTGGGGAAACAACTACTCCAAAAAATCCGCATCGGGGTACCGGATATGCTTAAAGAAAAAGCCGAAGGAACATTCCTGTGGGTTGGCATAGCGTGTAGCGAACTGGAAAAAACCCGGTCAAGAGGCGATTAAGAAGCTCTGAAACATACCTAGGGGACTGTATTCGCTGTATAAAAATCTGCTAAAAACAGCTCCGGGGCATGATGAAGAGGATAATCGAACAATTCTGTAAATGCTAAGCTTTGTTACAATTGCACAAAAACCACTAAAGGTGGGAAGGGTTAGCCCAAGCCTGTCAATTATATCCCGATGAAGATGAAGAGAATAGTCTTAAATTTATTCAAAAAAACATGTGTCGTCTCATGATTATTGTTTTGGATAGAATTGCGCACCTCCTGCATAAATCCGTGAAAGATTTTCTTGTTGGCACTAGGGAAGGTGTGATTAATGAGTTAAAAGCTCACGCCTCCTTGGCAAATCGATGTATTAGCTGCCTTCTATGCAGTTTGCAGCCAGTGTTAGACGGCATGAAACATGAGAAACCGGAAAACCAGTTTTTGAATATGCGGTTCTGTCGGAGTCCAGGCATAGATAAAAATAGCATGAAGGCACATCACAGCACTTACCACTCACTATATTAGTCTCATTTTCTATTTATTTTATCCTTTATGGTCCCAGGAATTGTCATGGATCACAGAAAATGTGGACCAAGCTGCTGTAGGTAATTGGCACAACGGGAAAGAAGTGATGGAACCCCTGCCGGATCGACGAGGAGACCAGATTCCGACCACAAAAGATGTGGTCCTAGCTGCTGCAGACAGTTGGGGAAATGGAAAGCAGGTATTGAAACTCCTGCTGGATCGACGAGGGGACCCGGTTTCCGATTACAGAAAAGTGGTCCGATGTAACCACCATTGCAAAGAAACAAGAAAGCTCCTGTCATCCGACTAGATTCGAATTTCGACGATTCGGTTTCGGGCTAGGTGATGCGGGGCATCAACGTAACGTATCTACCCAGGCCTGGAGGGTAGACTGCAATTTACTATGCCGTTAGATCGGACTTTTTTTTTTCTTCTTTCAAATTAGGACTCCGTGCTGTAGAAGAGACGAAGTTTCCACCTTGAGCGGCGACAATTGTTCGCATGCCTCCGACAACCGCCGTGGCGATATTTCATGCAGCTAGATAGCTCTGGGTCGAGCTGCGGCAGAGTCCTTTTTTGCTATCTGACTGCGCTTCTGGCCTTTCGGCTCGCTATCGCAACCTCCCATAAACATATTTACCCGACACTGGAGTTCACGAGGGCAAGAAACAGCCATATGTAGCCCCCTCCTTCTGCCTCCCTCTCCTCTCAACTTGGGAGCCAACCATCAGGGACATCTCTGAGATAGATCCAAGCTGATCGCTTGTCACGGGAATACTCACAGCCCGACCTTGGTCTACGGCCCTGTCTTCTTCTTAGGTGTGCGTGCTCGAAACATTTAAGAATCCTCCTACTAATGTCCTTGTAGTGGACTGCTCAGAGAACTTTTGCAGCTTAGATGCCTTAAAAAAAAGGCTCAGTCAGCGGGAATTATTGAAGTTAAGAGGTGAGATCACCGATCACTTTGGTTATAACTTTCAGAAATGAGCCCTAGGAGAGAAAGCTATATGCCCAAGGACAATCCTTCAAAAAGCAATGGCCTACCTAAACAGATGAAAGCAAACTGGGAAAGGGTATCTTAGCGCAGTAAGGTGGGGCCAATAATCCGTCTAAAATTAGCGCATCTGTTTACCAGTTTCACTCGTCTAGGAAATTCACTACCACGAAATAATGTAATAATACGCAACAAACGCCATGAGTGACCTTTGCAGTTAACAACTTTTAGGAAAATAAAAATCTCATTTTAAAAGAGCTTCTCGGCGTGCATGGTAAGTTTTCTAATATTGTAAATACAGTCATCATGATTATATTTTGTTTTGATCACTTTGTAATACTTTGAAGTCTCACCAGAATGCGGGATGGATCAACTTCTAGCTCGAAGCCCAAAAACGTTCTCACCAAGTGGAGCCCGAAAATGGAAGAAGCATTGTTAGGCGCTCTTATCGACGCTCAAGCCCAGGGCTTGCAGACAGACAATGCTTCGTACGAACGATCCGGCTAGCAAGCAGATGGCGCTAGATACTATACAGGCTGGTTGTACCTCCGGTCCTGTTCAGCTTTAGCAGGTGAAAAGCAAGCACGACTCGCATAAGAAATACCGGAGAGCGTGGAAGAGTCTTGCGGTCAATCAGGATAATGAGAAAGAAGTGCCTACTGGTCTTCCAGACGTGCTACGGGCCTACTTTGAAGCGCACTGAGAGGCATGGAAATTCCACGACGGTCCAATCGCATTTGCAGAGAAACTGGAGTTTTCCTTGATGGCCACCTCGCTAGAGGGATGAGTGCCCAGGAGTTGCCAGAGGGAGTAGGTGGTGGGAATATCGAGGATGAAAACGGCTTTGATGATTCCTTAATTGATTCGCCACTAAGTGGTGAAATCTCCGGAGACTCGTTATCTAATTCTTCTCTGTCACGACTGGCTTTCACTCCCTAACAGACGCAATCAACGACGCTGTTCAGGAACTCATGGCTTTACGCGAAACATGGACCCAGAAAACGGCTTCCATCTTGGTTTTCGACGTACTTGGCCTTACAGAGGAACAAGATGTTCTCTTCTCCACCACCAAGGATGGTGGTAAGATCGACCTCTTTCTAGCACGTAGCAAGGATATGTAAAAGCGTTCTGTCGAAAGGATCCTGGCTGGGATGTATGACAATAAGCTAGGGAGGGAAAGTGATATACCTGCAATAGAACTATGTATCTAATAATGACTTTGCGCTCCACATCAAGTCTGCGATCTCATCGCGTCGTCGATTCATTATCTGTATTATCCTCCGATGGGATTACAAAGAAGACCTATCGTTATTAGATACATAGTTCTACGAGTTTCTATTGCATGTATGTCAATTACTCTCCCCGACTGATCGTTGTCATACATCCCAGTTACTGGCACGGATCCTTTCGACAAAACGCTTTTGCATATCCTTGCTACGTGCTATCATAAAAAGAGGTCGATGATCGATCTCATCACCAATCGGTGTACCAATTTACCTTTGGCGGTCGAAAAATTCACCGTCCTCAATTCAGCTAGTCGCCCATATTACCGTAGCCTACATGCTGATGGTTAGTGTGTGAGAAAGAGGGTGAATTGATTGGTTGACCGATTACGCTTCCTGCAGGTAAGTTACAGGTATGTAGGGATAATATTTATACATGTATCATACCTAACACATTGTACTGTACAATTGAAATTTTCCCTTGTATTATATAAATGGTATAATGGTATAATATACCATATAAAGAGCTGACTAATCAGAACTTCGCCAAAATCTAGTCATCCATTGCTAAATGCCAAGACTCCAAACATAATCTCTCGGGTACCGACTACTATAACGGAAGGTGTTTGACGTCCTTGCTGATTCTGCTGGGGGCTGCATGTCTAACGGGATGCTAAGCCCAAAAGTGAGAAAGAAAAGAACAAAAAAAATGAAGACAAGGAGTCACTGGCTAAAGGGAGCGAGGGTTCCCTGGCAACTGACGTCAGACCTGCCAGAGCTGACATTTTCTTGCCCTAGTATGTATGATATATACCTAAAGAAGCGGAGCCGTGCTGGGATTAGATAAAGCTATGATAGGGACGTTTGAAATGATCTAATCATTATCTGGAATCTGGATTGTATGTGCATTACAAAGGCGTTAAAATCACCTACCTAATGAGGGAGGAGTGTGAGGCCGCTACATGTGTCAACTCGATAGCCCAACGAAGTTGATACAATTAGATAGGCCTTTGATTTTAAATTTATCATTAATCTCAAAGTCTCTCTGTTATACGGATGCGGGCATACGTAATGGATCTCTCTCAATCTGCCGTGTGACACCTTAAGAAAGCAAATCGCTGATCGCCGCATAAATGATTAGACACCAGGAACTGTGCCATAATATGTATGATAGCCGGATGGTATCTCTGCGGCCTGGTCTAGATCTGATGAGTAGGGCGATAGTTCTCAATCGTACGGAATGCACAATCCACTACCTAGTAGTACTACAGTTAGTAGTACTGCCACTTTTGAACTCATAATCATAGAAAGAAGAAATCTTGTAATGATTCTCCAAGTCAACTTCATGTTTAAATATGTATTCTAAAGGCAGTGTTCTTTGAGGAGGATTGTTTGAATAGAACAACAATTGGCAGTATGTATGATCATAGTGTAGTATAATTGTCCAACGAAAAGCGCCATTCTTTCAAGCGTTATAACTCTTCAACTAGCCCTATGTAGTCTAGGGTATGTACCCATCATAGGTATTTATTCTATATGTACGGTGAGAACCGACAGGGCCTCAATAAGAATCGTCTCCAACCCGGAGGAAAGAAGGAGATAAGAGAACAGAAAATGGTTACAGTTTCACCCCGGCCTTTCTTGCCGCAGCCCTCTGCTTATCCCGGAGCAGCCGCCGCAGGATCTTCCCGCTGGGACTCTTTGGGATAGCATTGATGAACTCAACACCCCCTTTGAGCCATTTGTGTCGTGCCTTGTGATGCTCGACGTGCTCCATGATAGAACGGATCGTCGTGGCATCGTCATGGGAGTTGGCTGCCGGGGATTTGACCACGAACGCTTTCGGAACCTCGCCAGATCTTTCGTGTGGTGTGCCGACCACGGCACAGTCTGCAACAGCTGGATGAGAAAGGAGATGAGCCTCCAGCTCAGCCGGTGCGACTTGCATGCCCTAAGAATTTATAGGAAGATTTGTCAGCTCAACGGGGCTGTGAGATCACGATGGAAAATTTTTTAACGGAGAATTATCAGTATTGCACCTTAACTTTAATCAACTCTTTGATTCGGTCGACGATAAAGATATGCTCCGAGTTGCGGGGACTTAGCCGAATCACCGCCTCATCGCCTGTGTGCAACCATCCATCCCGAAACGTCTCCTTGGTGGCTTTCTCATTGCCGAGATATCCGAGAGTTGTAATGCTAGGAGAGCGCACTACTAACTCGCCGGGCTGGTCATAGCCCGTAATTTCTTCTCCATCTGGTGATAAGATGCGAGCCTCGTAGCCGGATAGTAGTACGCCGGCCGAACCGGGCCAAAGATCATCATGCGGAGTAGTGCAGACGACTGTTGCACTTTCCGTAAGGCCTAAAGATTGAGGACCTTAGCCATCCAGTTCGCATTCCATGTGCCATTCCCACCCCGAGTGTACAACAGATCCGTCGATCCTTCTAACCACTCACCGTAACCTTGCTTAATGGACCAGTTCGGAAAATACGTCAGCATCTGTTCAGTGATCTCTGCTCCCAGCGGTGCTGCTCCACAGAAAATCATTTCCACACTTCTTAGGTCGTATTTGTCGCAAATAGCCTTGTTTTGCGCTAGAGTTATGATAAGCGGCGGAACCTAATTAATCCAGACACCGTCAGTATGGCCGTTTCCTTCTTGGCACATTGCTTGCCGAACTCACCACATAGAGATCCCTGATCTTGAAATTTTGTACTGCGGACAAAAGCTGATCCAAGACGAACCGGGGAAGGACGATTGACTGGTCACCACGAAGGATGGCCGCATGGCAGAGGACGACCAAACAATAGATGTGGCTCTGGGGCAGTAGACACAGCACAACGCGGGATGAGGGCTTTCGTTCGCCGGCAAGCCGGCGGTACCGGGATTCCTGCGTCGCAATCTGGATGCTATTTGCAATAACATTGCGGTGTGAGATCATGACCCCTTTCTGGCTCTTGCATCAGAGTTGTGACAATCTGTAATAACTCCCTTCACTTAACCTACCGGTAGTCCTGACGTCCCACTAGAATAGCAGAGAAAGGCAGTTGTGCGAGCCCCTTGTCCAGGACCCCATCGAATCTTTTCTAGCTTGGGTAGGGGCTCTCCTTCCTGAACAAATTGCGAGACAGTCTTGAACTCTGATGGTGCTTTGGCAACGTCTGAGAACTGTTCCGGCTGCTCTAGGAGATAAATACGGTCCCTGGGGATCCCTGCCTTGGCGGCAGCCTCTAGAGCCTTGGACAGCAGAGGCAGGCAGGTGAAGAGAGCCTTTGCCTTACAATTAATCAATTGATAAGATAACTCCTCAGTCGAATAAGCCGCATTGGCAGGAGCGCACACGCCCCCTAATCGATGGGTTGCCCAGGCCAACGGTGTAAAATCGATCTAGGCGGCAAGGGTTAATGATTTCTTATGGTGCAGAATTATGACAAACTTGTTACAAGAGAGAACAAGGAACACACACCGCATTGAAGCTGAAAATTGCCACGACTTTATCCCACTCAGAGCCCTGATTGGGTTGCCAATCGAATTCTTTTGCCAAAGCGCGTGATAAGGCATCAACACGATGGGCTACCTCGACAGCCGAGTGGGATTGACCCGAGATACCGCAAGTGAAAGGGTCTAAGGACTGGTGCAGAGGCAATTGACGATAACGGGCTTCGAGGATGAAGTCGGGGATTGAGATATCATCCGGTATTTGGGGTAGTGGAGGGACCCAGGAGGGAGGATAGAAGACCATCTTCGATCGTAGCTTAAGGTATCGACACGCAGAGGGAGAAGTACTGAGACAATAGACAATCTTGAATGGATGTGTCCTCGGGCGAGGAGGATTATTAAATAAAAGCCGCCCAGATATAGTACTAGTAGCTATGCGGGGTTTCTTTTCCCAGCAATTTCATGACAGAATAGGCTACGATAGGAACTAGAACTTTATCGGAGTAGTATGGGTGAGAGATGAGACCTATCTGAAGTACAGTATGCATATACACCCCCGTACATGGACTTACCTACTACATACTTATATATTATACTATTTATCCTCGGCAAGCTCAATGACATGTACATACCCACTGTGATTTTGATTTCTGGCTTGTGCTGGATCATTGACTGATTGAAGGATGCATCTTCTTTTTGGATTCGATGAGCTTTTAGGAAGTTGATCTTAAATTTACAGCCGTTTTAGGCTCACGGGCCAGCTTTAAAGTTCATCTTGGAGCATTTTCGGCGAATATCACATCGCATGTTCTGTAGTGCGCCAAGCGGGTTTCTCATCATCGAACCAGGAGGTGGAGATTCCGAAAATCTAGGCCTTTATACCTACATACGTGTAGGAGAGTTATCTACTACCTTACTAGAAAGGATAAGGATAAATAACTCGTAGGATCATGATATGTATGATATATTAGCATGGTACGTGTGGGTACTCAATCATGATTAGCACATCCATCAATCACCACTAATAAAAGATAGAGAGGGTACTAGGATATAGCAGTCGATTAGAGGGAGGGTCTATATTGTTGACTAACTAACTACCCTGATTACCTATAAATATAATAAAGGGCTGCTCCACTCCGCGTTAGTAACTTATCGGCCCGCCGAACTAACACGGGTGTTCCACCACGCTGACAGCGTCCGTCAGTAGCTATCGGTTGATACCGGGAATACACTTTGTTCACACTGAAAGTCTTGGCAGCCAAGGCGCGGAATACTGCGCTTGGGCCATCAATTATTATTAGGGTAGTGGTATAGCCACACCAATTGTCTTCCTGCCACACCTCTAACTTAACTAAGCTTAGTGTCCATGAAGTAGT
>JAHQZX020005235.1:0-28471 GCA_019804575.2 Pseudotulostoma volvatum
GGCATTCCCCGCAACGTCACTTGCCATAATTTTCGTCCTTCCAATAACTTACCCTTTAGATGCCTTTGGGGATTTTACAATTACTCGTTACCGGGTCCACCTTGTTGTTATACATTTCATTTGCTCACAACAACTCTCCATCTCTAAGTAGAGGTGGTATAGTGGTCACGCTAGCGTAAAATATCCTAGTTGTATGATTACCATTACATGTAATAACTGTGTATGATACGGATTACTAATCAAAAATGAGTGTCCCTCCTCCGTTTTTGAGTACCATAGTTATTCTCTTCAGGCTTACCTAGTTTTCTCGTGAAACGAGACTAGTAACATTAGTCTATTTGCTCGATCCTCACAATAGCTACCTAATTCAAATAGTTGAGACGAGTAAAGCGAAAAGAGCGAGAGATGTTCTCATCATCCCAATCATCGAACTTGAATTCCCCCGTTCTATAATGTTAGGGCTTAGTACGGACGCTGGGCATAATTGTGACGTCTTTGTAGCAAGTAGGCAGTATAAGTGAAGCAGAAGTGCAAGGAGGTCAAATCCATAGTCGATTTGATTACTAACCCATTAAATTGGCTGAAGAAGATTTTGATATTGGCAAGTTGAAAATTGAACAAGCTTGAGGAGTGGGTCCAGCTGAAAACCCTCCTGAACGTTTCTATTGCCGATCAGGGTCTCCTTCATGATGCCGTCCGAGCCCTTAATCCGCAAAAATGGCGATCGTGGGGCTCTTGTCGTGATAGAGGATCTCAAGCCAATGCGAACTCTCTCACAGCCTCCGGGGCATCGGTCATCAGGTCCGCTACATTCGGTTTCCAGGTAGTCCACAAGTTGCATTCTAAAATAATGCAGCACCAACAAGTGCATTTTAATATGTCGTACATATTCAACTGACTAGTTCTGCAGACAGAAGCACGCCCATCGGCAAGCTAATCGACAGTTATCTACGGGCCCAGTTGTATCTGGATGACCGCTCGACTCATCTCCTCTTCTCCGCAAACCGCTGGGAACTCGCTCAGAGCATACAAGATGAAATTGCCAACGGGGTCACTGTGATTATCGACCGCTACTCATACTCTGGGGCTGTATACTCGGCTGCGAAAGGCAACTCGGACCTTTCGCTTCGGTGGGCATGGCAGCCAGAAATTGGCCTGCCCCAACCTGATCTTTGTCTCTTCCTGAGTATCTCTACTGAGGAAGCTGCGAGGCGGGGTGGATTTGGTATGGAACGGTACGAGAATGACAGTATGCAAAAGCGCGTGAGGGAGCTTTTTCTGTCGCTCCTAAAATTACCGCATAACGAAGATATTCAAGTCATTGATGCCGGAAGATCGGTCAATGACGTTGCACGGGATATTTTAGAAACAGTCTCGGAGTGCATAGAGAATATGGATCGCATTGGGCCATTGAGGAAATTTGAGTCATTGTCATTCACCACCCGCCAAGGAGATCCCTTGTGAGGGAAATCAGGATACCCGGGAGAGAGCTTTAATCTTATATCTCCACATCGCCACAATCGCTATCTTCGATCACTATCTCGATTCTCGATTGAGATGGCTTAGGCAGTGCCTTTTCCTGGTCGCTGCTGCCATTAGACTCCGTCCCCAAGTCTACGAACTCTATCCAGTTGACATTCAGTTGTTCATCATTCCCGTAATAATCAGGCAATTCGTCCTTGTAGATCGCTTCTTTGACCTTTGCATGGCTGTCGGGTACTTTGTCTATGGTGCTTGTATATTCCTTGTGTGACCCTGCTGGGACAATGGCACCATCCGCTTTCGCCTTTCTATTGCATGCGGCCCCAATGCGGCCCAAGTTTGGAGACCGCTTCCGCCTTGTTTTCGATGTTACCTGAATCTCTTTCTCTCTGCGAATACGCAGGCTCAGCTCTTTCATTAACGAAGCCCATTGGATGATCACTTTGCACGCCGGGCAGCTGCCCTCCGTTGGTATAATCTGGTCGGGGGTCCCGGCACTCTGTAAAAAGCTTTCTGATAGACAAGTCATGTGACAAACACAGCAACAGTCCTCTCGTGGACAAACAACAGCTATATCTTCCTTTACCAGAATCTGTTGTTGACAGACACCGCAATCAACTTGCGAAGATTCCCCAAGAATGACCAATGCCTTCTCCAAATATTCTTTTATTCTTCCGTAGCTAATATCAAGTCGATGAATGTCACTAGAGTTTATGTTATTACGCGTATGCTTGCTGCTGAGGGCAGAGAACGGCCCTGTATTCGATACGATTTGGATGCGATCCGACAGAAGCCCATCGACTCGCTCTGACCAAACCTGCCAAACGCGATAGACGTCTTGGGAGAAAAACCGAACTTTCAGAGGCCATCTGCTGAAGTAGGGTGAGCGTAGTAAGAGGTGTAATTTAGCTAGATGGCTTGTCAATGACCTGCTGCGGAGCGATTTTTTTGTACTCGTATCGCGCCCTCTCTGAGAGTTATTATTGCGGACTTTGGGTGTGTGTGCTGAGATATCTTCAGTATCCACATGTCGCGAATTATGCGTATTTTGCCAAGCCCATCTAGTGTTCGTTAGGTCATCTTCCTTCCGATTTGGAGGCTGAAACGCTTTCTCCAGGATTGAAAACAACGATAACAAAACGGTAGTCAAAAAAGAAAAGAGGCCTATCAATATGCCAACACCTAGACACAAAAAAAGGGAATAGCCCACTCACTCAAATTGCAAGGCTCCGATACGGCTCATAAACCCATCGACAATCACAATTATTTCCCAAGGTCGCAAGGCCTCCCTCGATGTTCGATGGGCTCCACCTTTTGTGACCCCGTTATGCTGTTCCAACCGCCTCATAGGATTTGGTGTCGAACCAATGTAAAGAGAGGTATGACGCATTGTTGATCGAAGGAGATAACAGCAATAGAAGGCCGGAATAGGTTTCGGTTCCTCTGGCGTCGCCATGATAGCGTTGTCAATCATTCAGAAACCGGGGAGCTTGAATGAATATATGAGGGGGGAGTAATCAAACAGTAAAAAAGAAAATCGTCTAGGGAATGCCTTGCCAGGTTATTATTCTAAGGGCATCATAGACCTGTTATATTGTAGAGATGTCGATTTGTTTGTTTTGCCTGAGAAATTGCCCAGGCATCGGAGGCGCTAGTTATACGCACAACCCCTTTCGTTACGTCCACGATTCGCTGATATCATATGATACGGGTACTAGTACCAGCTGAGTCAGCTTATCCATAGACCAACTCGTTAGCGCCTTCACTAAAGTCTGGCAGAATAGTATGTATATACCGTACATACATCCTCCTTTTACCATCATCAATAGCTTTTAGCTTACATACTGCGTAGTAACTTATACTTAAAAGAGTTATTTGTTTACACCCATGTACATATACGCCCTAAACCTTGTATGGGACTATAGGATCAATTCGAGAGTCGAGAGTACGCTAAGGAGTATCACCCATTTTTGGCGTGGTCAAATCTGGTTTAGTGTCCAATTGATTCTCGCATTTCGAATTGACCCGAGTTCTATGATACTTGACAACAACTTGATCCATAGTTAGTGGCGCCTAGCGCGAGGCTGTTCCATCCTATCGCCTTAATACTAAGTACGAGATGGAGTATTGACCTCTCACACTAGTTCCAAATCCGGTATAGTCGTACTCAGGCGTTTCTTCTGCTGTAATGTATCATTCATATTTCTTTTCATTCTACATAAGTACTCTATGTTGGTAGCCATGCTTTATTACTATGATATGTATGATCCAAGCCAAAGAACTGATCATGAGAGTCTAGATTAATGGTAAGTATCATGGCGAACCCATCATGCGCTTTCCTTCAAGCAATAAATCTATAGAACAAGCATAAAAAGGTCGATCTGTCATAGCATGGGTATATATATACTTATATCTCCCGGCACGACATGAAATCGTCACAGTGAACTACGGCATAGTGCACCAAAGGGAAAATTCCGCCCTCGAACGAAGAATCGAAGCTGATGAAAAAGGCAGCAGCGGCTGGAGGTTATCCCAAGGTTCCAGGGGACCAATCAGCTTAGTTAGGGTATACCTAAAATGAGTTAGGATCTAGTATGACTAAGTTATTACTAATCAAACCAGGTGCTTACCGAGAGTGTACTAGATATTCACTAGCACATAGTACCGACTGCCTTCATCCCAAATCAAATCTATATATTATAGAGGTAATGAGATTAGCATCGTTTTATTAATTCTTTAATTTATAATAATTATTAATATCTTCCTGGTTGAGTTATTATTATTATATATATCATCGTCAAAGTCATCATAGTATGATATGATGGAACTAGTGCTAGTAGATATGTATGATGAGATGATAGTGAAGTACCCTAAGGTCCTTTAAGGTATGTCCTATGGATCAGATATATCGATAGCTCAATCAGAAACCGGGAGTCGCCCAACCCGGTTTAAGCTACGGACTTTTCTTCTTCGTTATTTTTTATATTAAATATATTATTTTACTTAATCGATCTTCTCATCATGTCGACCGATCATGATCGAGAGTGTCATTCGTAGTCTTTTTCGCCTATCATCGACTTATATCTCTGGCTACACATGTATGTATGTATGTATGTACAAATGATCTGATACTCCCTCATCCAGCCATCTTGAGGAGACTTCTCCATCCCTTTTCTTCCCCCAACGAACTCGACAGCTGATCAATGAAGAGATAATCAATCCTAATCGGAAGAAATCCTTGGTTATCCCGGTTGATCATTCTTGATTCTGGTCGTTCGACCTGCCTCATTATGACCGATTAACTTTGATAGGTTTATTTCCCCCCCTCAATTTCCCCGAGCCACATTTCGTCTGTCTCAATCGGTGGCTACAGATCAGACTTCTTACTGGCCCCATCATTCCTTCTCCCTTCCCGCTTCCTTCCTTCCATCTTTCCTCCCTCATTCCCGCTCCACCCCCTCGCTCGACACGAAACGCTTAGAGTAACCGCTCGCTTCCCTGTCCATCACGTTAGCAATCGCGGGTCATTTCTCATGGTTTTAATCGTCTTTGCTAACTCCGTCCTTCCAATGCCTGCCCGTGGAACCAGTCAGATGCCTTCTCTCACCCACCTTTGATTAATTGAGAGAAGAGACCCGACCTTGTCTCTCTACTGCCGTCTTGCAAACGAAAAGAGATGGTCGCCCCGGCCGCCGCGGGAGCGAATGCTCAGACGGCTTCAAACAAGCAGCGTACAAACCAATCACCACCGTCGTACAGTCATAATGTACCCTTAAGCGCGCGACGATCTCCACCCCTTGACTTAACCACTATCGAGCGACGAGGACAGTCAACTGCTGCTCGAGAGCCGGTCAAACGTGTGCGCCCGTATGGCTTGCAGGAGGCTCCAACATTCCGTCCGAATGAAGAGGAGTTCAAAGACCCTTTGGAGTATATCCGCAGAATTTCCCCGGAGGGGAGGAAATATGGGATATGCAGGATCATACCTCCTGAGAATTGGAACCCACCATTTGCGGTGGACACGGAGGTATGGACATTCCTTATCTCTCCAGCGTGGGGTGCTGTTGCAACGTTACCGGCCAAATGACCGGTAAACGAAACTGCGCACATACACCTCACGTTCCGCTTGGCCGTCTGAAATATGTTCCAAACGCTGACCGTTTTGCACGCAGCGCTTTCACTTCAAAACTCGCCGACAAGAACTCAATTCGGTCGAAGGAGGTAGGCTCAAGCACCCAGTGAACGTTGCGGGTGGTGGAACTACCAAATATTGTTCTGACACAGAACCAGGAACCCGTGCAAACTTGAATTATCTCGATCAGCTAGCTAGGTTTCATAAACAGACGGGGAACAACCTCAATCGATTCCCTAGCGTGGATAAGCGGCCGTTAGACCTATACAAACTAAAGAAGGCCGTCGAGGCACGTGGGGGATTCAACCAGGTTTGCAGGTTGAAAAAATGGGCAGAGATCGGACGAGACCTGGGCTACAGTGGCAAGATTATGTCTTCCTTATCCACCTCTCTAAAAAACTCCTATCAAAGGTGGCTTCAGCCGTACGAAGAATATCTACGGGTCGCCAAACCCGGAGTTCAGCAACGATTGGAATTCGAGCACGGTGGTCCATATACTCCGTCTCCCCATCAATCACCAGTCAATAAACGACCGCCATCAGACACTCCATCCAATTCTCGACAAGACCCCCCATCTATACGAGAATCTACCCCCTTGAATCTCACCGTGGATGCGGACCGCGGCTCTGATCAGCCTACACCGTCTACAGACCCGCTGCCCCCCCCACCAGCTACCACTTCTGGATTCACAGCCGTAAATACTAACCCCGGATTCACTCCAGTCAATCGGTCGTCCACTCCGGTCAATCGGTCATCTTCCTTTGTGGCGGTGAATAGTGATCCCCACGTCAAGCATGAGGCAGAGAACGGAACACCGACCCCCAAAAGTGTAGCTGAGCATCCGCCTAGTTCGGGACGGGACGATGTTAATCGTAAACAGTCGGTAGCTAAGTCTTCCTCAGCTGCTAACGGGCATGATCCTCATCCACTCAAGCGCGCGATCAGTCACGACAGCCTGACCGGAAGCTCTCAGACTGAGAGTGGGGAAGCAGAAGGCACCAGCGGCCGAAGGAGTAAACGATTACGAAAAGGTACGTGTAACGACAGCTTTGCTAGTGGAAGGGGCTTAATAATCAACGCTACATGCTTTAGATGCACCACCCACCGTTGTCGGGTCCCATATGAGTCTTCTCCGTCCTGCTCCACCTCGGAAGGGGAAGGAAGACACTCGGAAAACTGGGGAGGCAAGTCTCAGCTTCTCCTATCCGCCACTAAATTGCTCGTACCTGACTATCCAACAGAAATGTGAAACGTGTGGGAAAACGGATGACCGACGATCTATTCTAGTGTGTGATAGCTGCGACAACGGATACCACAAGCATTGTCTCGACCCTCCGCTGAAGGAAATTCCTGATTATGACTGGCACTGTCCTAAATGCCTGGTTGGGACAGGCGAATATGGCTTTGAGGAAGGGGGTGTCTATTCACTCAAACAGTTCCAAGAAAAGGCGAACGATTTCAAGAAAAATTATTTTGCCCCGAGAATGCCATTCGATCCTGTCCTGAACACCCAAAGACGTGAAACAGAGGACGATGTTGAACGTGAGTTCTGGCGGTTGGTGGAAAGCTTAACCGAGACCGTAGAAGTTGAGTACGGAGCCGACATACACTCTACAACCCACGGCAGCGGCTTTCCAACTATGGAGCGAAACCCTCTTGATCCCTATTCAACCCACCCTTGGAACCTCAATGTCCTCCCTTTTCATGGCGAGTCTCTCTTCAGACACATCAAATCAGACATTTCTGGCATGACGGTTCCTTGGGTCTATGTAGGAATGTGCTTCTCTACCTTCTGCTGGCACAACGAAGATCATTATACTTATTCGGCTAACTACCAACATTTCGGTGCCACGAAGACGTGGTATGGTATCCCGGGAACTGATGCAGAAGCTTTCGAAAAGGCGATGCGAGAGGCTGTGCCTGAGCTTTTTGAAACGCAGCCGGACCTTCTATTCCAGCTTGTTACTTTACTCCCGCCTGACCAACTGAAGAAAGCCGGCGTCAATGTTTATGCCCTCGACCAGCGAGCTGGGCAGTTTGTTGTCACATTCCCGCAGGCCTACCACGCTGGATTCAATCACGGTTTCAACTTTAATGAGGCAGTGAATTTTGCGCCTACCGATTGGGAGCCTTTTGGCGCCCTCGGCGTTCAGCGGCTCCAAGTTTTTAGAAGGCAGCCGTGCTTTTCACATGATGAATTGCTGCTGACAGCTTCTGCTAGAGATACATCAATCAAGACAGCTAAGTGGCTGGCACCAGCACTAGCCAGAATGAGAGACCGTGAACTGGAACAACGCACGACATTCGTGGCCCGGCACAAGGAAATCAGTCCGCACAAGTGCCACTTGTTCGACGATGGCTCTCTATCTCATGACGCGGGGTGTCTGCTGAATCTTGTCGTCGAGGAAGAAGACTTGCCTGAGGAAGATTATCAGTGTCACTACTGCAAAGTATACACCTACCTCACGCAATTTCGCTGTCACAAATCAGGAAAGACGGTCTGCCTCGTACACTCCGAGACTTACGACTGCTGTGGTAATTCCCCGCAAACCAGACTGGCCGGTCCGGATCATGCATTGCGCTACCGGCTGAGTGATGATGAATTGAAGGCGTTGGTTCAGAAGGTTCACGACCGCGCTAGGATCCCAGAGGCTTGGGCGGAGAAACTGGACAAGGTTTTGGAGGACGACCCAAAGCCTCAGCTGAAGGTCCTTCATAGTTTGCTAAACGAAGGTGAGAAAATCCCATATCATCTGCCTGATCTTCAAGATCTCGCGGCTTTCGTTCAGCGGTGCGACAAGTGGGTAGAGGAAGCAAACAACTACATCACGCGAAAGCAGCAAAACCGCAGGAAGAATGAAAAGGCGTGGCGTAAGGGCAATGCCAAAGCCGCGCAGCTTGAAGAACGCGACCGTGAACTTCGCAGGGTGGATAATATTCACGCCCTACTTGCAGAGGCTGATAAACTTTCCTTCGACTGTCCACAGATGGCGGCCTTGGAAGAGAAGACGCGCGAAATCGAGAAATTCCGCCAGGAAGTCAATGTCGTCCTTATAAACCCCCACCTTCGGTCGATCCAAGAAGTAGAAGAGTTGGTCGAGTCGAGCCGGAATTTTAACGTGGACATCCCGGAAGTAGAAAGGCTAGAGCATATACTACGACAGATGAAATGGAATGACGAGGCTCGTCGCAAACGTGATCAATATCTTACTTTACAAGAATGTAAGGAGCTTATCCAGGCGGGTGAACAGCTAGGGTTAACCGAGAGTAATGGTCACCTTCAGTATTTCAAGGATCTTTGTCGTCAGGGGGAGACTTGGGAGTCAAAAGCCAAGGAATTAATGTCCGTTGAAGCTGTTCACTATCAACAGTTGGAGGCTCTTTCAGCGCAGGCATCGCGGTTTCCGGTGTCTGCAGACACTCTCGCGCAGGTGGATGCGATCTTAACTAAGCAACGAGAAGCCCAAAAACAGATCTGTAGCATCTACGAAAGGAGCAAAGATTCGGACTTCCGTAAACGACCCAAGTACAAAGAGGTCCGCGAACTTATGGACGTGCTGGAACAGCTGAATAGTCGACCCACGGGCGCCACAGACTTAGAGCGGGAGCAGAAACGACATGAAGACTGGATGAGAAAGGGTAAAAAGCTTTTTGGCAAGGCGAACGCTCCGCTGCACATCTTAAAATCGCATATGCAGTACGTTGAAAAGAAAAACGCTGCCTGCTTCGATCTGGAGGATCGCTGTCGGCCACCGGTGGAACCTGCATCACGGGACAACACTCCGGACGGTCTCCTAGAGAACCATAATATGTGGGGCGGGAAATCGCGAAAGAGAGATGTCTTTTGCATTTGCCGACAGTCCGAAGCTGGGATGATGATCGAATGTGAGGTTTGCCACGAGTGGTAAGTTTGCATTATGGCTTTAATGGTTGCTGATCAATTTCAGGGATAACTTACACTGAGTAAATAGGTATCATGGCAAATGTCTGAAGATCGCCAGGGGAAAAGTCAAAGAGTTCGACAAATATACTTGCCCAGTTTGCGACTGGCGCAGAAAGATTCCCCGTGATGCTGCGCGTCCAAAACTCGAAGACCTTCAGGAATGGCAGGCGGAGATCCCAACTTTACCATTCCAGCCCGATGAGGAAGAAGTCCTCGACAATATTATCAATCAAGCGTCCGCCTTCCGTGACTTCCTTCAGAGCTTTACCAATGCAACTTGTACAACCACCGAGGAGGTTCCAACGCTAATCTTCTATCTCCGGAAGATTGAGGGTTCCGAGGTTCTCCTCGCTTACGAAACTAATTTTTTCCGGCAGGAAATCCATAAGTGGGCGCCAGTGGCTCCAGAGGCTCCACCCATCCTTGAACAGTCGCTTTCAACCCGCAAACCTCGTCCGACAAAACAACAGAAGATTATGGCACAGTTGGGTGTGGAACGTCCGGAGGACCTCCCTGCTCACCTTCGCTCTAAGCAGAATTCTAAGCGAAGATCTTTTGAATCCCAAATAAGCCGGCCTCCTCTTCTGCCTGCGCCTCAGAGATCTCCGGATATTTCAGTAGACAACGGTCCTTCTGTCTCCGGTGGCAATGAGCCGGCCTTGAGTTCAATGTCTAGTGCTCACACGTCCCACCCTTATCCTTATTCATTATCCACAAGCGATCCGAGTACACCCTTCGCCAGGGAGTCTTCATCCTCAGCCTTTCTTCCCCACGCGGCTGTTCACTCTCCATCATTCCCTCCGCGCTCCCCGCCGTCTCATCAAAGCTTAGACCAACCTTTGTTTAGTCCACCTGCCTTCAACCGTGATCACAACGATGGACCCTCGGGAGTTGATATGGACGATGTTTTTGCCCACCTCACGAACCAGGATGTTGATTCCGTCGTGCCAATGGAGAATACCCATGCAAATGAAGCCCTAGAGGCCCTGGATGTCAGTATTGACCACAATAGTCCCGTCTCGGACCATGAAGACGGGAACACCGAGAATCGAGACTGTCTCATTAAACGAGAACAGAGAAGGGATGAAGATGGTAATCCCAGCTTGGGAGACGACTACTGATATATGATCATTGTGCTGATGCCGTGTTTGTTTTTTCTTGCTTTCCTTGGGAGACGGCAGACGATTCCCCCCAAACCCTCCCCTGGGTTTTCCCTCAATCATTTCTTTTTATCGCTCCATTACAGTATCAAGGTTTTATCCCAGTCTTATTGGGATTTGAGTGGTGTTGGAGATGGTTATCTAGGCGGCGTTATGTACCTATACTCGTTCGATGTTAATGTCTTCATTAGCATGTATCTTTGCCAATTCCTCCGGTTATCATCCTCTATAATTATACCGTCCTTCTATGTACTTTGCAGTGATTCCTGTACCAGCACTGGTGGGTTATGGAGTGGCGGTGTTTTTGTTAGATTTTCCGTACCTTTCTTTCCTACGGCGAAGTTAAGATTCTCTTCCTTCTGATTTTCGTTAATTTCAAAAGCTAGCTACTGTACTATTATAACTCCGAAAATGAATCGCTTGTACTTGTATTGGTTGAATTTTATGGCTTTTTTTTTTTCTTTAATTACCGGCCCTCCTTTCGCTATTCCTTGGATCTTTTTCCTTTACCGCCAAGCTATGTAGAATAGCAATCTTGACGTGGATGTTGAACTACTGCAAAGCTATATATGCATATCAGATAATACAAAACCCCAGGCACAATTCAGCCAGGGATTACCCTTTATTGGTGTTGGACACTCTTCCTTCAAGTTTATCACTTGTGAGACACAATCGGGGAAATCGATGCTACCATATATTCTTCTTGCTCACGTCATTTCACTCCAATGTACATCTCAGGGCTATAGGGCGGATGTTTAGGGCCGCCCGCCCTGAGCTAAGTCTCACGGAATTTAGTTCAGCTTAGGGCAGAGGCTGGGCCGCCTAAGCCGAAAGAGTTTCTCTACCGTTAGTAACTCAGTCGGTACAAGTTACCCCGTACCATATTAGAAGTAGTTTCCGGAGGCTGAAGCAGAGAATCTGCGAGCCGCTTTTCTATTAAGTTAGCGTCTATTTGAGATGGCTATTGCCAACTGGTAATAGGGAAGTGAATGGTGGTAAAGACCAGGTATAATGAAGGATGTAGTGGGGAGCTATAGGGTATGGTTAGCACATATACATACAAGAGCTTCATTGGTACTCAATGTTACCTAATCATTCCCAGGGCGGCCTTATAGTAAAGCAGTTCACTTCACTTCAGAGCAAAGGCTTCCGGAATTTAGTTCAGTTCAGGGCGACGTGATTCCAAACCCTGGTATATCTAGCAGTTGTTGGTCATATTTACGCTTCTTGTTCCGTCCATATATAATAATGAATCACCATTTATGATATATGTAGAGGATGTGGTATGGATTGTACAATAGTAATTTGTGAAAGTAGCTTCCGCCACACAGCGCACACACACACAGCTCACAACTCTCACCACAACGATACTAAACCCGGCTTGGATAGAACACCACAACACCACAGCAGGCTGATTAGTCTAGCATTTACTGGCCTCTCCTAACTGGGAGTAGTGGCCCTGCTACGCCAAGATGGGACTTATGATTAAAGGCAATTGCTTCACTGATCGGGAGCAGCACAAACAACAGATACTGAATTGGTATTAATTGTAGGATTGTTGCGATCGCTTGTGGTGTGATGTACTGTGCTGTATGCTGTGTGCTGTGTGTGCACTGTGCGTGTGCGTGACACTGCGTGTGCGTATGCGCTGTGTGGCGGAAGCCACTTTCTCAAATTACTGTACTACCTGTTAGGGGTGATGCCGTATTCACCACGTTTTGCGGCCTCACTAGACTCTCCAGCCCCCACTAGCGCAAGGGCCCAGGGACGCCATGCTTTTTGAGGGAATACTATTGGAAGCCCGAGCACGATAAGGATCTGCGACCTGCTGCCGAGTATTATGATAGGGTCATTCAAGCCTATCATACTTCAAGTAAGACTGAAAGTACATACTATCTTGGTATTCTACATAGTTGCAGGCAAGGGAGCTAGAATAGCTACCGAGGAGGCGTGTTTGCATATCCAGATCACTTGTTGGGAATAGGCTTGAATTGTCTATTTCCTGTGTTGGTTCGATTTTTCAGCTGAGTTTGTGCGCGACCTTCCTCTTAATTCAATCATCCCTATTCTAGGTAAATAAAATAATGCCCCATTCCTTGATACTCCTTGGAGTTATTTTAGGCATTGAAGCCTCCATCACTAGGGGTACGCGCGCCACTTGCACTCTTAACTTGATTGGTTTTCAGACCAAAGACTTGGGCCTTGCTGTAGCAACTACTACACTCAGACCAGGGGCTGATCCTTGTACATAGAATACTAGTACATATGGAATGTAGAGGACCGAGCCCCCTTATCGGATAGCCTTACCGCCATGACGTGAGCCCGTTGTCAAGCAATGATATTTTTACATGGAGTTCCGGATACCATCATCCGCAATCATTAATAGTTTCCGCTAGTTATTCACACAACTATCATACATAGCATTTAATATCATAGTTCTTCTATAGAAGAAGATGATGCGGGAACGATCCCAGGGATCCATAACTCCTCGCTACTCGATCGCAGGGATAATGGTCCCGAGTGCTAGCTCTGGATCTAACGTACTGTAGTAAAAATAATGATAATAATAAGGTGGCTATCAAGCTCAGAGACATTATATGATAGGATATAGTAATTTTCCCCCGCAGCTGGCAGCTTGCTGTGGCAATGTGGCAAGTGTACATACATAATACGTACATAATATATATCTAGTCAATAATGTATATAATTGTAATTATGACGAATTAGATTAGCGGTAGAGGCCACATGGCCGTATCACCCACTCTATACCTAGAGAGAATATTTCACACGGTACGATTACGAACATCAATCACTTTGTTCAGGAGTGAGATCTAAAACTACCTAACGGCCTAATGACTCAGCAGACCACGTGTGTCAATCTATCTGTATGAGCGAACTTGCGAGAGGCTGATCATGAGGTAACACCAATCTATTGATATTCCTATTACTAATGTCCATGACTATATAACTATAGAGCATTATTAATTATTGAGCGCTATGTGTACAAGACTTCTACCATTATCGAAAGCTGTTAGGCTAGTTCCCGGTTTTCCTTCAAACCGCCGTATAATAACCGAACTGGCGGCATCACCTGATTTTTATGCTACGCCAAATCATTTTCGTCTAGTGATTCGGGAGCTATGCTTACTCGCATAGTTTTGCTAGTGGTCTATCTCAGCCCTGTCTACTTTCCAGCTCCCAATGTGGCAGATCTCCCCACACACTTTGACCTGTAGGTTGATTGTTGTTTCGTTTGCGGGGTGCTATTCGTGGGGAAGCATTTGGCCTTGCCTATATCTCTGCGAATGGGCTAGAGCCTCTTGGGTGGCCCTCGCCCTTCACAACATAAGGTTATTAAATAACGAGGATATCCTTCAATCTATGAAACCATTATCAGTCTTGTGCATTCAGTGAAGCGCTAAACAACTCACAGGTAGATCTTACCCCAACCACCAGAATTGGTAGCAATCCTCTTTCGTGACACCTTCAGATGCTTAAGAATCTTATGACTACAAGGAAAACCATGTTAGGCTATAAACCGGTGAGAATATGGTTGCAGCGGTGATAGTATTTGTTCGGTAGGGATTTTGCCTAATTCTATTCTCTCCCATTCGGCCATCGAATCGGCTGCCTTAAGAAGAGACCTGCATATTGGACTGACCAAGTCCATACCTATGTACTCGCGGCGCAGTCTCGCCTTTCTTAGCCGCAAAATTTGAATCGCCAAGCTGAGTACCTACCAAGCTAGCGCCTTGATGCGAACTGAGAGTGGTGGTAAACGGCGTTTTGAGATTAAACGTCCTAAACACAGCCACGAAGAATCTGACGCTCCTGCCGCGCGCCTTTCCCACCGGAAATTGACAGATGAGATGAAGCCGGTAATACGTACAATTGCTATAGATCCCTCTATCTGGCCTAGGGCGATCTATAGCGTCACCCACCAACGATTTCACGAGGCAGTTTTCAAGCCGAAGGATGTCAAAAATTATCGTGATCAATTGCGGCGCGAACGGCTCGTTGGATATGCCCCTGTTCAGGCTCTTATTAAAGAATTTGAAGACAAATTTACAGGCTCTATCACGTTGTTCTCTTTGCAGCTGATGAGCCTAGTCGAGTCATCGGCTTGTTCCGGACCTTCCCCCGGTGTAAGCACGTTTTCACTGGTGTTTGCAATTTGACATCACTTATAACACAAACAAACAGAAGATGCCCTTCTTTCAGGTTACCGGCGTTGATCTTACCGGGAGTACCCTCAACTTCGCCCTCGGGGTTGCCAACAACGAACGTGAAGATAGCTAGCTCGCCGACCAAGTCTACGTTTTGTGGGGCACCTGGGGCACCTTGAGCACCCAGAAGTTTGCATCACCGGCTTCGGGGCCAGCCTTAAGTCATCACTTGAACTTCCCTACCACAAAACAACAGATCTGCATCTTTCACGTCAACATAAAACGTCGTGCTCAACATCAAACGCAAGTGGCGGGAGCCCGGGAGCCCAAGAATGCCGCAACTCCTACCGAGAGGGTTACCCCAGAAACGACGGCCACAGCAAGCCATACTCCACCGCTCAATACTGTTGATGAGGTAGTACTCGCATCTATGTATCCACTGGAAGGTGACGGCCGGCATGAATTAAGAGATCTTAACCAACCGATCCACAACGAAGAGACCTATGGGTGCGTACCGGACACCACTGGGCACTCGAAGGCTGTAGTATCTCCTTTGGAAACACATAGCGTATGGTCGTATTGAAGACGTGCGTGGCGACGGCTTCAAACCGACTTTGATGAGCAACACCCGATTATCGATCATCTCACAGATTACTACCCACCCCAGAAGGGACAATGGGCTTGTTGCTTCATTAATAGATACTGGAAGTTCGGCCGGCGCACGACATTACCTACTGAATCTTCACATTGTGATATCAAGAGCCGGCTATACCGGCAATTCGAATCTGCTTAAGCTAGTGAACACTACGAAGGTAATGCTGACGGATGAAGAGGAGGCTTTTAACACATGCGAGGCTGCGCTGCGAGTATATGGGTCAGGAGTGTCTTGGTCGGTCCAATACGCAAATCTCTTTCAAGGCAGTTGATTTGATGGTCAAACAGAAGAAAATAGCATTAGGCATCGCCACCGCATTGCAACCTTTAGTGGTTGGGACGAGACCTGGTGAGTTGTTCAACGCTCCACCAAACGCAAGGCTGACGTTCCATAGGTTGAAGAGCATCTCCATTTACGCATTTAACGCCCTGCAAGCGAAACAATAATCGACCTAAAGGTGTAGAGAGATCTGTCACAATAGGAGCTGGAAAGATACCGCCACACTAGTCTTACATATGGTTAGTCCCACATAGTCACGAGTAGCAAAACTCCTTAAAAAGTCACCATTAATAAAGTTGTCAACAACATATCTAAAATTCGGTGACACAGGATCGATTAATCAGCAAAATGGTGCCTCGTAACCGCGACCCCGAATAACCTAGCGGATGCGCCTCCGTCGATTCATCTACACTTTCGAGACACCACTCCGTCTCCGCGGCAGCCTCATCCGTCTTGGCCACCAACATAAGCATCCCTTCCTCGCCTCATTGCGCCTCTTTCTGCTACTACCGACATAGCACTTCCGCGTTCCAGACCCAGTTCCTTCACAAATCATGTTGGATAATATCCCACTTCTTGAGTCCCGAACGGCTTCTGCAGACCTCACCAACATGCGTTCCGTTCCTATATGGCGCGCAAGAGATACTCCGATCCGGCCCCTGTACCGCATTTATGAGGCTATGGCTGCTCGTGAGTATTATGCCATAGGCCCGGAGGTGGAGTATTTTTGGTACCAGGCGCGGCCATCATGGAGACTCCACCGCATTCCGGACCCACGCGACTGTGATCCTGTTCGGTACGCTATTCTTGCTTGCATCGCTGAAGAGCTCGCCAAAGCGTTTAATTGGCGGTTGAGTCACGGAATGCGGCGTGACAAAACAAAGCATATTTACCGTAAGACGCTAGATGAGGCATTTCCACCATACGCACAAGAAACTGCACCTACCTGGACTCTGAGCGTGCCTGCAATTGATGTTGAGTTTATTGCAGACTCGCCAGATTATGTGCTGGACTCGTCGGGCAGACTAGTCCTTGAAGCAGGTGGAGAGAGTCTTGTATTTGCGGAGAGGAATATTATAACCGATACTGGCCACTTCTACACGATTTAGAACGGTTGAATGCTTCCATCCGCAATCTAAGGCAAAAGCCTCCTCATTATACTTTTTTTCGATAAGGGGCAGCAATTCATCCATCGTTGCGTAATTGGGTGGCATTTCAGCGGAGCATACATTCAGCGTCCGAGTATGCTCCCTCTTTAGCGGGCCTCTATTCTGTGCCCTCAGACGCCTCAGCAGCGCAAGAGCATCATCCATATCCGACCCCCGCTTACTGTGCTGCATTTTGTTGTGGATCCGCCTCAGCTTCCATTCGAGTGCCCATTCCAACGGGACGGCAAGGACACGTATATTTATGCTCTCCCAAAGGGACAATGCTCTGTTTCTCTGCCTCTTCGAACAAGTACTGCCTAGACCTATCAGGGACAAAAAAAGGCCATTTCCTCGTTCGCCCAGTCGTCTGAAAAGCCCAGATTCCTTGCTACCCTTATCATAGCATTGTGCAGTGGCCCCTTAACGTCGTTGTCATGCGCCCACTAGGGTTCGAGGAGATAGTCAAGGTCTCCGGTGCTTTCTCAGTTTCTTAAGTAGCTGACAGCAAGGAAACCCCCTGCAGAAAGCAAAGTGATGGGCGCAAATGCGGTGAGCCATTCATCCTTGCTCATCTCATCGTCCGGAGCTTCGAGGCCTTCTTGTAAGAAAGATATTATTGTTAGGATTCGCGACTTATTTCAACAAAGACACTTCCGTACCTTTCTTAAAGTCATCGGCTCCAAAACGGTTCTTTTTCCCCTCCACGTTGGTATGCTTTTCTATTCTTGCGGCGATGGCGATAAAATTATTGAATGAACTAAGGAATTATCCCAAGAGAACGATTGCGTTGTAAAGCTAAGAGTTAATAATCAAAGACTTTCCTTGAGGCCCTACGATCTTATCATGCGACCATCTACCTACGTCCCAACCCCTGCACCGTCTGCACGCTACTGCAGTATTCCAAATACCTACATAATGTAGGCGGTCCGATACCTTATCGCCAGTGCGTACGATTTGTACTATCATAGTACTATGATAGCTGCACAAAAAAATCATCTTACAAGGCTTTTAACGCTGTAACTACAGCGTAATATTTTATTTCCTTTTCTGGGGAAGCTAATTATTCCAAAGATACTTATTTATGTATATAGTAGGTATATACCGTATGTATGATATGATGCTAGTATGATAGTATCACCACCACTACCAGTATACATAGTAGGTATACAATAGTTATAAAGTCCTGTGACTTATCATATCACAGTACTACTATAGTACTACTGCACATCGATTCATCCTATCATATGATTATTAACTGAAAAGAATCATGTCACGATCAGTTCAAGCTGGTCTGTTGTCATTTCTCCTCCAGGCTCGCCAAGCCTCAGCCCGGCATATCGCGGGCGGATCATCCTCACCCACTCCGATCTACGTGCTGGGAAACCAGTCTGCGGATCTAGACTCCATTGTGTCTGCCATCACCTATTCGTTCTTCATGCATAGGCAACACCACGCACTTTCATCTGCTTCGCAATCACCAACCCGACTCACTGCAACGAAACAGAGACTACATGTCCCACTCATTAATCTGCCCGATGTCCCCGCGACCAAGCTGTGGCGATTGCGACCGGAATTTGTGGCCGCATTGTGGCTCTCGACGAGCTTCTCGCGAGCCTTGGGTGGGGATACAACATCGGTAGCAACAGCTGAAGTAGTAGCCATCCTACGAGATGCGATTGCTGTGTCATCCTCCTTAGAACAATTAGTCAGTGAACATGTCCTGACCGTTGCCGATTTGAGGATGCAGTTCCAGAAACGACAAGCCGGCGGTGATAGCACTAGTGCGGCGCCGTGCAGTCTTGATGTCGTCCTGGTAGACTGGAACGCGCTTCCTTCTCAAACAGAAGAGGGCAAGGGAATAGGCGTGATTGATGCGTTGCCGAACGTGAAATTGTCTGTCATTGGCTGCATCGACCACCACCAGGAAGAGTACTTCGTTCCCCCTATAGACTCGCTGCCAGTGGGCCAGCCACGAGTGATTCAGCTCGGACCTGGCTCCTGCGCCTCGCTGATCGTTCGTGACTTACAGGATCAGGGTTTCTGGGCTCCTACTAGGCATCATCCTCATCCTGAAGATGAAGGGGATATCTCTCTGCTTGGGGACGAAGGTGCCGAAGCTACAGCAATTAGTGAAGCTGAAGCGGCCCAGCTCGCCCTATCGGCGATTCTCATAGACACAAGCAATCTTACCGCTGCAGACAAGGTCACAGACCTCGATCTTGAGGCTGTCTCCTTCCTCGAAGGCAAGATCGAAACTGGATGCGAGATCTTGCGAAGTTCAAATACAACTACAACTACAACTACAACCACTACCCCTACGAATCCGGGAGATGCAAGCCATCTCCCACGGTGGAACAGAACCGCCTTCTTCGAGGAAATCCGTTGCATGCAGCAAAACAGCCTCGATTTCCTCACCTTCCAAGAGATTCTCGGGAGAGACTATAAGGAATGGACAGAAACGTCGTCAACCGGCAAAGTAAGCAGAGTAGGTATCTGTTCAATCGTGAAGCCAATCTCCTGGCTTATCAAGAAAGCTGGAGAGGAGGAAGCTAGAGAAGTTGCTCCTGCTACTGTCCATGGTTATAGAGATAGGAGTGACGACAACAAGTCTTCCTTCCACACTCCTCCGTTTCCATTATCACCGTACCTTACTCAAATGAAGCCCTTCCTCGAAAGAGTCCTCTCTTTCGCCCGGTCAGAGCATTATCTAGACGTCATTGCCATCATGACCGCGTTTAACGCTTCCAGTCCCTCCCCAGATGGTCAGACCTTCCAACGAGAGCTGCTACTTTGGGCGATCGACAATAGTTGCGTCGCCCCCGTTCAAAAATTCACAACGCGGGCAGTGTCGGAATTAGGGCTCGAAGAGTGGCGTGACAACGGTGGCACCCTTGTCGGTTCCGCTTCTAGTATAGGCGCCGATTCTGCTACAAAGGATGCCAGAAGCAGCGATGGTAAGACGCCATTCCAAGAAGACCCAGCAACGGACAAGTGGAGTTTTCAATCGAACTTAGTATCTTCACATTCTTCATCAGCATTATTTTCCGGCTGGATCCAGCTCTGGCGGCAGAGGAATACAGCCAAGAGTAGGAAGCAGGTTGCGCCGCTGCTGAGGGATGTTTTCCGCCAGTGATACTCTAACAGCTTGGAGCAGCATAGTCATTGTATTTACGTACATATGTTGTATCATATGATATAGTTATCATATATAATTTACGGGCCCTGTATAAAAAAGCCGACGGAATTTAAAAGAACTGAATTCGTATAAATTAACACCCATAAGAAGCCACATACCATCGGAGAGCCAACCAAGTTTGAGGCAGAGCGATTATAGATAACTGTCACTAATAGAGAATTGATCAAATAGAGACCTTTAACTTATCGCAAGGGCTTGTATTGCTGTAAAACACAAGGCTGTTACTATGTACCTATCCAATTTAAAGAAAAAAATTTTTAATAAATAAATAAAAATGTTAACAATCGCTTGTAAGTTTGGCCATTTCATTTCATTGTAAAGCCGAGAGCCTGTTGTCAATCTTTCTTAAAAGTAAAGTCAGTTATCGGAAAGCTCTTCAACGCCCACGGTCAAGTGATCGGATCGTTTATTGTGCATAACGAGTACTTACGCTTGTAATTTTCTTCCACCTACACTAAGACCAGCTACCTATCTATGGAGAACATCCCATCATAACGTAGCATATTTACATAATGACTGAAAGACGAAGGAACAAAAAAGGAAGGAAGAAAGGAAGAGCCCATGGTGAGGAAAGAGGCCGTTACCCGGCTACGTTATTTTTACATACCTTCGCGACCAGATATGTGCTGATGGGTTGCTGGGTCAACTGCAAGAAACAATAGAGAAACTCGTATATGTAGTACCTGGGATGGCTCATTCTCACAGCACGGGCCTTGTCTTTAATTACCCCACTCGTTCGGTGGCTCCATTTTGAATTTATGTATTAATGTATGTAATTCATTAGTAATCATGACGGTTCGCGCTTCTATAATTGAGGAGGCTGTATGATCTTTGAGCTATAGATATCGAAGGCCATATCCAGACCGTCTATCCGAAACTAGAAGATCCGTCTCGAAGTCGTGGAAATCATCAAGGGCTAGCCTAATCACTCGTCTAGACCTTCAATAAACTCTCCAGGTTACCCCCCGGACACACCAGCACCTCGAGTAAGTTATGCTTGACTATCACAGGTAGGTGCCGGCGACGCCACTTCATTGGCTCGCTAAGCGTGGGGTAGCATTCTGTAAATAAGTACCTAGAATATAAGTAGCACAATAACTGACTAAGCTGGAAGGGGCTAGAATTCTATTCCATCTTATCTATGATAGCACCGACGATCTCCTTGGCTAGCCATTTTTGGCGTACAACTGTCAAAACTCCACAACCCCTATTGTATTGATTCACGTTAGTTATGTGCGAATCTTCACAATCAGGGCTCTCTCCCGGAGAGCATACTTATGTGGTGGGTGCAGTATGATGTCAGCAGCTTATGCAGCCGTTGATAGTCGGAGTCTTTTGGAACTCAACCTTTCTATAGCAATTGAAGGAGGTCGGTATCAGCCATCAAGCTATGAAAGGGTAGACTCGTTACAGGTCCCATCAAATTTACTTAACTGCAGTGAAGGATATCAGTATCAGTCATAATCTATCTGTGTAGTATAGATCGTTTGCAGATTCCATCAGATTCATTATCTGTAATAGCAAAGGATAATCAATGTCAGCTATCTATCTGTATATGTGTGATAGTCGGACTTAAGGGTTCGGTGAAAGTAAGGGTGACGTCTGCTGGAACTCAAGAAAAAAATTCGTTACCTGACTCCCCTGTGACTCCTCCCACCAACAAAATCCATTATTCTTTGCAGTATTCATAATATTATCCTGATTATCTTCATTATCAAAATGGCTCGATTAAATTCCCTTCCCGAAAACACCCTTCTGCGAGACCTACCCAATTGAGATTCGTAAGAAAACCTTTACAGCTCGTACGATCAAACATGCATTCCAGGACGCAGGCATGTGGCCGGTAAGCTTCTCAGCCATTCAAAAGAGACTAAAGGAATACGGGAAGAAAAAGAAGAAAGATACTGGATTGGAGTTCTTGGAGTATGGGTCGGAGTCAGAGTCAGAGTCAGAGTCAGAGTCAGAGTCAGAGTCAGAGTCAGAGTTAGAGGTAGAAGGAGAAAGAGAATCTGAGCCTGAACTGGAAATCCTTAAATTAAAACCCCCACCTTCATATGGCGAATGTCATCAGGCACTCCGAGATATCGATAATAAGGTTCAAGATGCACTCAGCTCGCCACCCCGTGCTCGATACAAGGTCATCACAGAGTCTACAGGCGTTTTTCTTATGCGCGGGAGTCTCCATGAGATGGAGGTTGCGCAGGCTCGTGCTGGAGCAATTCAAACCCACAAACGCAAACTGTGCGCTCGGAAAAGTCTAAGCAAGGGAGGCTCAATTCTCGCCAGTGACGCACTCCAAAAGATCAAAGACAAACGCAGGCAAGAGGCCGATGCCAGACTTAAGAGGGCTAAAAAGGCTATCACAGTCGCTGAGAATAAGGCAAAAGATGCACTAAGGAATAGAGGGGTTCAGGCTCGAAAGGATGAGAAGGCACGCCTTGCCTTTCTCAAAGCAAACTCGGGACTTGTTGGTGTCGAGATTCCTGATTCAATATGGGTTCCAATTCGGGACCCTCAAAAGAACCTGACCGCCGCCGAAAAAGAAGCTCTTCGTGCCAATCAATCACTATATGATGCTCTTCAATGTGCGTAACAAGAATGGAATGAGAGCCGATCAGAGGACCCTGCGGACTTTACGGCGGTTCCCATCGATCCTGCGATCTTAGATGGCGAACGACAGTTCCAGGTGCAACAAAGGGCTCTAGATCGGGTAGTCATGCAGATATGTTCGGAGGAGGAAGATGAAGAGGGGGAAAGTGTTGTAGAGTCACCACCACGATCGGTGGCATCTATTGATTCGATTGCCGCAAATGCGGATTTTGTCCGCTTTTAATTTTTAAATAATAACATATGTAAAGACAGTGCACTTCAGTACATAATAAGATTTTCTAGTTGTAGGACTGAAGCGAGCGCTTCAACGTAATGGCCCGTGTGCATACTAGTAATAGATAATAAAAAGCGATGGAGTTGCGAGTGGATGGACAAGTTGCCAAAGAATTCGATGACATATGCTGGCTTAACATATCATGCTATCATGCTATCATGCTACTGATTATATGTGGATTCTGTACAACCATCACTACATAGGATCGTGACTACCGCTTCCATTATTATTGTCTTTATTTTTATTTTCATTTTCTCTCCGCATTTCTGTACCTATGTGCACGGCTTTTATGATGGTATTCACATTAATGCTCTTATTAATAATGGTAATAGAAGTGATGACCTGTGTTGGGTTCTCACTGTGACGGGAGATTAAGGATTATTTGTTATATGGATAGATTCTATGCCATCAAATAGGGTTAAGGATGTTCAAGGGAGTTAGGGGCTAATGGAGAGAGAGAGAGAGAGAGAGAGAGAGAAAGATATAAATAAAACATAAGAAAGCAAAAGGAGCAGGGAAGGGAGAGAGAGAAAGAGAGAAATGAGTGGTCTAACATGATGATGCCGTTGTATATATGGGGAATGCAATATGAATACAGTAGCCGACAGCTGGAAAACAAAGAAAAAAAAAAGAAAGAGCACACATACAGAAGATATATAGGCCATGAATCGAGGTCATCAAGACATCAAAATCATTTCATAGGATTAGAAACATTCCCATTCGCAGAAGACACACCACCTTGCACTTCGGTCTGCCAATACAAGGCCACGCCAAATACCCTGTTCACCGATCTTAATGACAGTCTCCCACACACTTCCATCAGCGGCTCCTCCCCACGAGTCCGTATCGCTGCTGGTGCTGATCATGTGGTCTGCTTTTCGCATGAGTCGTAAAATCTTTCCCGACGGCGACTGAATTGCGAGCTTAGCAGGCTTGTCTCGCGCTATAGGCCCGGACTTGTTTGACGACGCTACGGATGGGGATGCTGTGAAACCATCTATAGACGCAGTCGATGCGTTCGACAGCCCAGCACTACTGGAAACCATGCTTAGGGAACTGGATGGCCGCAACAGTCCTGGAGACACATGGCCGTTCGAATTCCCTTCGGTGCTAATGGATGACGATGGCGGCGAAGCCAGATGTTGGCGGACGGCAAAGACGAAAGTGTTATTTATAGCAAGTCTTGCGCACTGAGGTTGAATGATGTAGAGGTCATGGCGCTGAGCGTGTGGTGTCGGATGGCGAAGGAGGAAGTCGAATGGTGGATTCTCTCCCGTGTGGAGAATCGGCAGTGCGACCGCAAGGGCGTGTGGTATATCCTTACTTGAATGCATGAGGCCCTTTTTGCCAGCGTATATCTTCAAGACACCCTGTCTTTCATCACCGGGCAGGAGCGCCTTGATGATGTATCGTTTCTGACCCCGAATCCAATCTGGCTGAACGAGAGCCCGTTTCCGAACGATGTCTCCGTTTTCGAAGAAATCTCCATCCGCATCTTGCGAATAGGCTGGAGCTTCAACCTCGGCAACGCATTCAACATCGGAGGGGACGAGGAGACGAATGTGCATGACTTCGAGGCCGTCAATCCGGATGAAGCTGGTATTATAGTCCGGCATCTGTAGGCCATTCTTGAAGAAAGGTGGACATACCGCAGGCAGCGCCAAGAGGACGTCTGGTGAGATTGGAGGACAGAGATGTTGATGCTCAGGGAGAAGGGGAATATGCGTATGGCATATTTCGAGTGGTCGCGCAAGGAAAAACCAGCCTTCGGCGTGTTGGACATGGGTCGTGACATGCAACTTCCGTTGCGGATTCGTTGGGTTTGCCAGAGAGCAGTCCATTATCCGCCACTCGCCATCCACCAGAACCCCATTCCACCAGTGGTTTGGTCGGGAAAGGCTGTCGTGATCGAGTACTTCGCCAGGAGTCTTCAGAAAGCCTTTAATCGCTTCAGCATGGAGTCCGACAGCGGCGCACATCTCCTTGACCAAAACGGCCATCTCACGAGGCGTGCCCCGTTTCATATTAATGACTCTTCTCATGTCGAGCTCGTAATCTTCTTCTATTGGCTTATCCCATACAATCTTCTCGCTGACCCAGCTAAATATTGCCCGGAGCCGCTGGACATCACTTTTGTAGGGTCGACAAATATAACCTTGAGCAAGACTAGCAGGATTGGTCATTGGTGGCAGACTGCTTACAAAACGCGCACTTTTGTCCACCAAGCTGAGATTGACTGCACCCCAGTTGGTTGGCTCGCTGAGAGGTAGCCCGTCGATTCCTTCGTCACCTTCAACAGTGTCGTGAAGTTCTTCAACAGCATATATCACAGGATGACCCGTCATCTGGCATCGCTCCGCTCTTTCGATCCGCTCATTTCGGCTTGGGGTAGTGGCGCGGTTGACATCGCGACGTACTTGAACCCAGTCCACACTCCCGGAGCCCCCAAACATCATTTCGCGTGAAGCATTCTTACGACTGGGTGAGACAGATGATATGACTCCGGAAAGCCTCCCTTTCGTTGGAGAAATTGAACCGCTAGCACCTTGGTTTACTGCAATGCTGCTTCGGGCATTCGCCGCTCCAGTCTTCGCTGACTCAATGATCTTCTTAAAGAACCCATTCTTTTTCATCTTAGGAGTGGCAAGTCCCCCAAAGACACCTACTGATTCACCAACGTCCCTACCAGGCGACCAGGAAATGGCCGGCGTCACGTCTTGTCTAGACGTATTATGGCTCGAATGATAAGAGATTCCGCTAAAAGGAGATTGGGGGCGCTGCTCGTTAGGGAACCTACTTGAACCATTTAATGCGCTTGCCCGAAAGCTGTCCATTGCCGTCGTCGGTCTCTCGACGCTGAAGCTTCCCCATTTCCCTCGCCTAGCGAAGCTTCCCGCGCTTGTCGCGCTAATGGCGCCGGCGGACATCCCGCTCATCAAACTGTGACTTGTTTTCCCGGTGCTCGTGGTTTCATTGGTACTGATGCTTTGTACTCCGCTTGAGGAATTCGTCGTATTTGACTTGTGTGTTAGGTTGCGACTGAGGGTATTTCTTCCAAGCTCAACGGCCGATTTTCGCTTCCTAAGTGGGGGGTGAGACCCAGGAATCGATCCATGTCTTATTCGGTACGAATCCGATTTCGGTGGAGGAGGGGGACCCATGTCTCCGGCAGGGAGTTCATCAGAGATATGTCCGCTTTGTTCGTGAAGCTCTCGGAGTCGGTTCTCCATCCTCTGGACGTAATTATTGAACTGAGGCAGGCCCTCTTGAGAGCGACCTGGAAAGTGATGAACTTCATCATTGCCATCCTTATTACCACCAAGGCCAAGCGATGTCAGAGGCCGAACTTCAGGGCGTAGCGGGCTTATGTTACGTAGACTTTCATAGGCATCGGGAGACCATGGATTTGAGAACATTAAAGGTGGGGATGAGGATGAAGCTCCATGGGGTAGGCTCATGTCTTGTAACGAAGACATGACATCTTCCATTGCATCCCTGAGTGGTGAAGGGGTATGTATGCTGATGCCTGAGGAAGTGGAGGGCGGGCGTGGAGACGGCGACCGTGAGATAACTGCATACCGATCATTCATCTCATATGGCGTTTGATGAGGGTTACTTGTAGGGGGGTGACTTCTGACCCCGACCCGATGCGGCGGTGGTGGGGGTGGGGGAGGGGAATTTTCACGGTCAATCGAAGATTTTGATATGACAGCATTCAAGAGCGGCTGCGGTAGGGGGTTTTGATATCCGGCAGAAACATGCAAGCCTTCTGGCTCGTAGAACGTCTGTGGAGAGATTGCGCGAGACGAAGAGACGGAGCTTCTGTCTCGGATTGCTGTCGTAGGAGCACGTGTCCGCAGAGCTTGGATGACTCTGGGAGGTGTATTCTCTCTGGACGGCGAGGGCGATACAGATCCCATGGAAGCGGAATTAGCCCTTCGGGCGCTTTCAGATGAAGGAGGGACAGCCTCTTTGTGAGCTTGAAAGGGCTTTCTGAAGACGGTTCTCTGCTTCTTCGGTATCGCCGATGGCGTGACATCACCTGGTCGGGGCTGGGCATTTCTCCCCGTCATTGGAGTCGTAGATCTACTAACAGGAACGAAATCATCCCCCAGGACAGTAACGAAGTTGGATGGGAAGAGTCCAACCATTCGTTTGTCACGACGCAGTCGTCCCATCCACCAAGACCCATCGCCCGCATTTAAACATTCGATAAGATCACCTTCCACAAACCCAAGATCACGTTTCGTCTCCCCTCCCCATGAATAAATCGCGCGGCACCAACATGGGAAGCGGGTTGGCAGTTGAGGCGGGCCAGGGGCCATGGAGCCAAGTAGTATCGTTGTTGTTAGTCCCGGGAGGCGTTTGTTGAGATGCTACAATAGGGATATTGATCAGTTTGCTCACAGAATAAAAGACCTTACGCTTGAGATTATATCGCCAGGCCCCATCAAGAGCTTAGTCACTAGAATTAAATACAACAAGAAGGATGTTGATATGAGCTCCTGATCTTTGAGAAATTGTGGGAGGCAACAAGGTCATACACCAGGAAGGCAACGAGCGAACATAGAAAAAGAAAGTAGAAGAAGAGAAAGAAAGAAAAGGAGAGAGGACATATCAAGTGAGCGAATGGCTATAACATGTAAGAAGTAGAAAACAAGGATTGTTGATGGTCTCATAGGACTCCACCATAGCCAGGTCGCAAAGGTCGTGGAGGCGGACGGCGAAGCTGTTGGATGTTTTGGGGCTGTTGTTTATGCTGACCTGTTCTTGGATTAGTGCGGATCTTATCGATAAGCTTAACCCCAAAAATATTATCATATGATTAGTTATGGTGCGTAGTATGATATAGCAAAAGGTTCCGTCCAACCAAACTAACTTGTTATTTTTAGTACATGTCATTACCATAACGCGAGCACTAGAGAACTACATACCTGTAATATGTCCATTCTTCGATGCGGCTGTGGCATGAAAAGATCTTAACAGGAGTGGAGCTGATGACTAAACTTAAGCTATGCCCTGGCTATCACTGTGACGGATGGCTTGAAGACCTAATGATAATATATAATAAGCTATATCATATTAAACAACAAGCAACTGACTAGGTACTAATACAGTAAGAGAGACGTGAGGGATTATTTAACTTTTCTCTCATTAGCTAGTCAATGATCGATAGTCACTTCATGGTGTTAAAAGACCTAAAACTGAATTTCGAGTTATTTTATTACTATTGTTTACTACTTTTTTTTTTAGTGCTTTGCAAAATGGTTGTCCCACCGGACAAACTCCCAGCGCAGGTCTCTTGTGGTTGCCCAACAAAACAGGCAACACAACCAATTCCTGAATTTGTTGTCCCCTGTTTCTACCGTATAAATATACTCTTCATCTCATAGCGCTATGCCTGGAAGGCTCCCAGATGACGTTCT
>JAHQZX020005236.1:0-28462 GCA_019804575.2 Pseudotulostoma volvatum
GCATTATGTTCTCAAGCTTGGCAGTGTGGTACTAGTTACAGCCGTATACAGTGTTTTACGTTACGGCCCTCTTAAAAAGTTGGAGCATGGTTAGAGAATTTGATGCATGAATTTCCCTGACCATGGCGTGGTTAGAGATTGAAGGCTCAGCATGCGTGGTTAGAGATTTTAGGTGAGATCCCCGTAACCACGCCGAGTTTTCACCTGACCACGCCGAGCTGCAATCCCCTGCAGCAGCCTTGGGGGACACCCAATCTACCCCCAAGGTAACTGTCTAACCATAGCATGGATGACCTAATCCCACGTGACCTCACACAAATAGCTGCTGTTGGATTAGTCAGTCCTTAATTAGGTCTAGTAGCGAAAAACTCTCACCCCCTTTTAGATAGACAAGCAATGAATCCAAGAGACTAGTTGCCACACCGTTCGTACCAACCCATCGTACAAATCACTCCCGAGGCCGTGCGTGCACTTGGGGATCACTGCAAGACAAGGTCCAAATCCATGACGAAAGGATGAACAAGCAAAAGACCAAACAGACCTCGTTTGTTGGATAAACGAGCTATGGTGGAAATACGGAACGATCAAAATACGCGAGGCTAGCCAAAACAGGTGTAGGCTAGCCTATGAGCTCGAAGCTCGCTGCTTCTACAACAGTACAGTCGGACATGAGGCCAAGCAATTCACCCCCTCCGCCCGAGGTCTCGGTAGACTCGAGCAACTTTGGCATCGATAGCTCTAAAGGTTCGATAAGCAATCACAAACTGTGGAAGTAGCTTGTCCCATTTGCAATTCTCAAGCCATCTCTTTGCGCTCTTGTTGGTTTCTGCCCAAGCTAAGATGATGTTCTTGAACACAAGCTCTTAGGTTGTTGAGTGAGCATATTTACCCCCTTTGGAGGCTGTAACCTTCAATGTACCGTCCTTTTCATCTTCAGCAAAAATGTGGCCGAATTTTGCTGCTCAGGCCTTCAAAGAGTCCCCTTTCCGCACAGCATGAATTCTCGAAGGCCAAGGAGACGGTTCAAGAGGGCCGCGGAGCCTCTTCTCCGTCGGTCCCAAACCTACCTCTCAGCGCTAGCTTCTGAGTTTGCTGAAGCCCCCCGAATCATAGCGATTGGTACACAGTTACCCCCGAGTAGATTGTATCTTCTGGTCAGCCCTTGAATCCCACCGCCACCTCGCCCGGCACTATACGAGAAGGACGCCTCAATATATCGAAATCGCATAGTACGGCATCACGATTATGTCTCCGTTATCTATTACTATTTTAATATTGATAAAGACAACCCCGCCATTTATCAACAAGACCTCGCAACACCTTGACGTCCATTCCTTCACTACGCCGCTGCAAACTGATCTATGCACTATGTCTCACAAGAAGCTGCTGTCACGGGTCAGCTTAGGGAAGGTACGCGTACGCTCTGTAAGGTGGCCGAGAATCCAGTGAGAATTTGGGTGCCTGCCCGGCTGCCTCGAACGAAGGCATCTATATCGGCAAGGTTGGGCGGATTTAGCTTCGGCAAGCCATCTTGGTCTGAAGTTAACTGTTGAAGATATCTTGCAGGGGTGGCCACCACTACACAGTGCTGCAGGCAGCATCAGCATGGTACCATAATAGAGATTGTTCGGATGCCGCTAAACAAGGACGCCGGGTAGTCATGGGATTACATAGTCTAAATTTAACAATCTTTCGGTCTCTCTGCTATGATATATACGAGGGTCCAAAAGCTCCGTCTGGTTTATGAATCTTTTGAGCGTAGAACCTCAACGGACCGTTGGTTGGGCTCTAGAAGAGGTGGCATGCATGATGATGCGGAGTATTTCCTCATTCCATCAGAGCCTGCAGCTGGACGGACCTTGAACTTAGCATAAGGCTGACCAGGGATGCAGATGGACCGGGTATGAGTTGGGGGGTCTGGGTAGGTTCTTGGAAACTCGTACCATAGTTCGCACCAAAAGGATTCTGTGTGATTCAACTTCCAATGGAATTTTGGATAGAAGAGGACATAACGCCTACTTACAACAAAGCACCCAAATTTCACACATCCATGCTATAAAATCGAAAGAAGGTGACGGGCACGGCGATCAACATATGTATAGCTAGGGGGAAATTGATCGGAAGCGCCAGCTTGAGGATGGTAAAGAAAGGAGGACATTCTAAAATCAGGCAACTACTTGAACTGCACTTCCGTGGTATTATATTATGATGATGATAGTACTATACATTAGGCCCGCCCTGCGGCCTTTCTACATGTGCAGGGTCGCTTGCAAACCCATTGGAAACTTGTGGACGATGGGTTTCGCCCGCCCAATGAGAGAGGTTTTGTCAAAGTTGCCATAGCTGCGTTAAAACGGGTATTCTATATGATAAGATGTGGTGAATCTTATCGATGAAAAAAGAATCGCAGTGACAACTAATACACCGAAGCGGGTTCTGTGATAACTGCGTTCGTCAAAATGATTTCTTCCCATGATAGATGTTCCCGAAGCAGATTGAGACAACAAGAATTAATATTTGGCACGCCTTGAAAAACTGCATCTTTGCCAGGGGAGAGCGCTATGGTTTGGCGGAGCCTATTCGTTCACAAGAAGAATGTTTTCAACAAACGCAAATTTATCGCAAATTCGTTTCCGTGTACAATTGCCACCACGATTCTCTTTCCATCAAGCAAGATTTATTACACCCTGCACCTTTAATACAGTCCTAGAACCTTTGTCTCTCCTAACGTTCGCAGTGTGGTTTGGGGAATTGAAGGAAAAATTCTTTCTCACATGGCCACACACACCCCTTCAGTGAATGTGGATGTGTTTGGGAAATTTTCCTTTTTCATATTCGAACAGCACTCGGCTTCCAAAAATCGGCTCATTCTGTGAAATCCCTCAGGAGAGACAGGAGATTGAGCTATACCCAAGGAAGAGAAAGTTAGAAACTGTTATGCCCTGGGCCGCGCGGCCCATTCAAATAACTACCTGATTATACACCAATAAACCGAGTTTAGGGAAGAATTCGGTTTATTAGTGTATGTACATATATATAATAGAATAGGTATCTAGGTAGACCGGGTGGCCAATAGGCCGAACGGAGTAACAGGCTATCATTATTATAATCGTTATTCCTTGGGAGGTGAACAAGCGCCGTTCTTCGCCATTCAAGCTGATCATTTTTTAAGAACCCAAGTAAACCCAATTTGCTGCCCGCGCGCTCGTTCACAGTGGCTTCGTGGTTTAGTCAAGAACATCATGAATGTCTATTGAGAAGCATGAATCGCTAATCTCAGGGTGATGGTTCTGGATGGAGCCTCTCAGAAAAACAAGGCAACATGATGCGATGTTGGTGCCGTGGCCATCGACTAACGCTTCTGTGAAATCATACTGTAGTTACATTCTCCTCGAGTTTGTTGCAAAGTCCTTGATTCCCACATACAATGCCTTCATTATCCAGCAAGCTTAGGGAAGTTTGTGCTCCCCTGCATTGTTCTCTGGAAGCTTGGGAAGAATCCACGCCAGCTCCCATTTGATTATATTTCTCATCATAGCCTTGCAGCGTCCAGAGGCTTTTGGCAACCTCTCTGAGTCTCTGGCCATCTCATAATGGCTTCTGTTAGGGAAGCTTCTCGAAATCCGATACCGACGATCAAAATTGCCATCCGGCACAATGACGGGGCCGTACTAATAATTTTAACCTGCACTTGGTTCGAATTGATAAGGTGGTCTAGGTAATCCAACACACAATTTATTATTTCTAGTCGCGACTGTTTGTTTCACTTGGGTTTTAATTTATTGTTGCTTGGAGAAATCAACTAGGTTCATGGGGCTCGAAGCTTCCTGCTCAAGCTTCCGATCGTGGCTTCGATGTTCGACATTTCTCGTACTGTTCGAACTGAATCTATAGGGTCCCCTTGGGCGACTTCGCAAGATCTTCTTTCCACTCTAGTTTGCGCCCAGCGCCGGGTTGATTGATGGTCGTATCCGTCTCGGTTTTGTCGACTAGCAATTACGTTTCTAGTTCATCATCGCCAATTCGATTTTCATCAGTGCTAGACTCCGAGGTAACATCAAAGCAATCATCGCCAATGTCATCACTCAGTGTATCATAACAGCTTATATTATCGTGGCTATCATATCGTAGGATGATTGAAGAAGCTTAGCCCTACTCGGGCCGGCCTGGGAATGTTGCAGCACTGGATCCGTTTTAGAACCACCCACATTCCGAAAGTGGTTCCTTTTGAGCCATTCGACACTTCTTAGAGCAAGCTGCACATATCGTCTGCTTGGTGGGTATGATAAGAGCCAAATGGAGACTAAAGTAACATTTGAGTCAACGGTTGATAATATTGTGTGGGATGATCGAACAAGAGCCTCAAGATGTTCAAGCACTTACTGTTGTTGCCTTCATGATATAGCAGTATACTATGTAGTAAGTCGCGACTTGCTTGCCCACAAGAATGCTATCATAGCTGGTGATCACTAGGATATAATAATAATAATCGTATTATTACCGTTATACTTGTGATTACCGGTTATCTAAGGAAAAAAAGAATGACCTCCCTTGTGCCTTTCTGATCGTTCCCATATGCATGTAATACTCTACGTAGCACCCTATGATATGAAATCCGGAAATCCTGTCAAATCGTCAATAAAAATCGTATGCACTTCTATTATGATCATCCCGATAGAATCACCCGGTCATTAGTAGTCAACAATAAGGAGTATCCAAAAATGTAATAAGGTGTACAGCGCACCGGAGATATAAGCGACAGGACGAATAAATGAAAGGAAAAAGCCAAAGAGAATACAAGGACCTAAGAAGAGATAGTAAAAGAGCCCGCGACCTGAGGTAGGGTATCAATCAAAAATAAACTAGTAGCTCGCGAGGGACCACAAGGGTGAAGCCGAAATCAAAACCAAAAGTGACGCCTCTCAAATTAGCCGAGAGGCGGCACCCTACTTCGTCCTCTCTCGGATGGTGGCGTCCGTATTGGGCGTTGGATTCTCAGCGCCCGTCGACCCCGATAGTCCATCGAGAGGAAGGACGCCATCTAGACCGAACTTATCGGCTTCTTCCGGCGGCGTCGTCCCCATGTCCTCCAGCATACGTGGCCCTAAGACATGGGTCAGTTCTTGACTCAAGATGGGGCTCGTGAAGCCGTCTGGGGAGGACTGCCATTTGGCGACATCCTTCCTCAGCTGCTCGAGCTCCTTCTGGAAGCGCTTGCCGAAGACATCGATGTAGTAGGTGGCCCCATTATAGATGCTCCAGACGAACACCACGATTAGGAACGCCGCGCTTCCCCACCGGTACCAGAACCAGATTGGACAAGGAACCATTGTCAATAACGCGTAGATATACTGAATCATCATGAAAGCCAGTTCCTGTAGCTGTTCTGGCAAGGCGTTGACAAGCTTTCCGATCCACGTCTTCGCATAGGAACGCCGAAGCCAAGTAAAGCTAGTGGGACGGCCAGCGGCGATCTTTTCGCGGCGGCGGACGCTAATGAAGATGTGATACGAGATCTGCCAGATTCCGTATGGAATCGACGCCCATAACATCATGGCCCGGAGGGAATAATGCTCTGGTGACCCCGGCTCACTGAACTTGATATTGTAGATGGCAGGGAACCGGACTTTCAGGGTCTCCGTGGGAGTCAGATGAGTCAAACAGTGAAATGCCACGGGGGGCATTATGTGGATAAACAGGCTAAAAATAGGTATCAGCTTGTTCTTTCGCGAAAGGAGTCGGAGGGGCGATACGTACCTAACGACCTTGTCCATACTATGAAACACCATGGAATTCCGCCACATAGCAATGGCCACGGCATTGTTCCCGTATGCTAGGCAGTAGGTACTAATCAGGAGTCGCTTGGACTGCGGGAAGACCCAGATGCTAAGCACAGACAGAAGGTTGACAAAGTAGCACAAATCGGCCAGGAAATAATGATAGTCGCGCTTGCGATAGGTGTAGATGCGGATGGGCATGAAGTAGAGCAGCTGACCAGTATACCAATAGTAGAAGTATTCTGGGTATCCGCCGATCAAGTAGCCGCTGACAAAGACGTTGAGAACGCCGGCAATAAAGGAGATCTTCTCCCGGATCGTGACAGTGATAGTATCATTCCACTGCTTCCCAAGACGATCGACCGAATCTCTCATGCGCCGGCGATACTTATCCAACTGTTCCTCCGCGGTCGGGACGCGTTTCTTCCATTCCCCGACGACACGGTCCTTAGCCTGGAGGGAGGTGGATTTGAGCTTCTCGCGCTGGCGTCGTACGCGGTCGCGCTGGATAGCCAGGGTCTGTTGCCATTTCTCCAGCCAGAATGGGAGGGCAAAAGTGTCAAGCAGATCAAAGATGGTGAGCCGGTCCAACGGCGCAAAGGTCTCCCAATCCTCCTGATAGGAGCTACTGTTGCTGTTATTAGAAAAGGATGGCCGACGCGACTTGGCCGTGGACTGCGGGGGCGTGCAGGTGCCATCGGCGGCAGCGGAGCCGTTTTCATCGGGGTCGAGGACAGCATCAGGGTGCGATGAGAGGGAATGGTCATTAGAACCCGGTTCGGACATGGTCGTCTCTTGATCACCCATAACGTTCAGCTTCTGTTGGAAGACGAGCACCGTGGGGCCACCCCGATCGTGCGGGTAGGGTGGACGAGTCCTGATCCAACGCGTCAGGGTCAGCATTGGCGCGGTCCTCTTCCCAGCTCCCTCGTTAAAGCGGCAAGAGCCATCCGCCCCAAAACCAGTCGAGCATCGGGTGGAGGACGGGTTTCTTTTTTTTCTGTGGTTTTTCTTCTACCGGAGGAAGTCGGAACAAGAATGAGAAGAATCAAGATGGGGAGGAAGGAAGAACAAAGAAAGCAAGGGTGAGGGAAGGAAAAGAAAGGAAAGGAAAGAAAAGAAAAAGGCAGAAGGAAGCAGGATTCAAGATAGGCAGACTGACCGTGTATGTAGTAGGTACTACTGGAGATAGGCAACGAACTCGACGATCCGATCCGATCAGAGCAAGAAAGAGAGGAGATGATTTCCTTCAGGTGTCAAGCAGATCATTTGAGATATGATAGATACTCGCATGACCTTCGACAAAACCCCCAACGGTTGTAGGACATCCATGTACCTGGACAAGGACTTTTCGAGTACCTGAAATTTCGACTCATTCTCAGATTAGAACCGATCAGATCTCATGGGGATGATCAGACCTACTTTTTGTACTAATCAGAAAGGCATGAGGGACGCTCACCAATCAGAAGAAGAATAATAATCCAAATCGAAAAAGGGGACTCAAAAGGGTATAGTATCCTCAGATAATAATATGACATGACAGATGATAGCTTCACCCCGACAGATCCGAACAACCGAACGGTTTCTCGTGCGTGGAGCTGCGTGAATGGTTGGTCACCTGCGCTTGATGCGCTCCTTTTCTTTCGAGTCTCCTCTTCCCACCTGACCACCACCCTGGTCTGCACGTGTTCCCTTTCGAGTCATCGATTCTTTGTTGCCTTCCATCCTGATGATATCCTTTGGCTCGTTCCATTATGAAATCGAGCAGCTTGAGAGATCAGATCCTTTGTTAACTTGACAGATGGAAGAGATCATGATTATCTCCGAAATGGATTCATACTACATTATTATCATTTGATAGTTAGGTGAAGTCATGTTTTCGATATTAGGTCTCGCCAATAGGTCTCGCCAAGGCGCTAAACCATTCTGGCACGCAAGCGAGTCTATATTTAGTTCTCATTGCTGACACATACGGTATGGACCGACAGGACTTCCTTTTTTGACTTGGTCCGTTATATATGACATTACATGCTGTTATTCTTCAATACAGAGCACTTAAGTACCGGTATACTCTACAATGCGCAAGTGACCTGATTTTAGAAGGATCAAGACTGCTTTTGGGAACAGCTAACTCTCGGAGAAACCTGACCCTGGTTCATGAAAAGCGCCCATAAATATTAGCTGGAGGTTCAGGCAATTAGCAATGAGAATTTATCTCAATTGCAGTAGCAGGAACGGCTGTGGTAGTACTGAAGGTATTTCAGGGCATGAGTCTTCCATGCTAGCATTCCTAGAAAGTGTTATTGTAATTGGAAGCAGCTGTCCTGTAGCGATAAGCCCGGCAGCCGGAAGGGTTCAAGCTTGTCTCAAGTATCTCAGACCCTTTGGCTTGTTGTGCTTAACGTTCCGCACTAATTTTTTTCTATGAAAGTCGTTTGGTTCGCCTTGGCGCTCAGCAAACGAGTTTGAGGCTCTGAGCTATTGAGACATTGAACCGAAAGGATAGAGTGCGGGAGGGTGAATGACTTTGATGGCTTGGATATGACCGATGATTTCGACAGTCGCTGCAAAGCTGCTTTGAGACATATAGAGGAATTGGCAGGCTCGATAAGGAGAGAAGACTAATGGGGAGCAGCTGTTCGGGGGGGCAGCCGTTCTTACTATCATAGTACGTTTTTGCGTTGACATCTTTGGCATGCACTGTCAATTAGCAGTCAAGTCTAGCTATCTATCGTAGGTAGAATAGAAAACGTACGCGGTAGCCCTTGCACATATTGAATTGGGGCATCGCATCATCAAGGTCTATGAACTGATAGAAGGGAGATGCTTCTGGTCTGAGTGACTTTCTCTCTCGGAGATTTCTTATTGGCCGGAGTTTGTTTTCTTGGTGGCAACACGCAATTTTCAAACTACATGGAAACAGCTCCACGACTGCTACTAAGCATCGTATCGTAGAAAGCTTCCTCTACAAATTTCAGGTTCTGCCCCGTCGGGTCCAACAAACTGGTTTCAAATTAGTCACGTGAGGTCTGGTCTCAAACCATGCAAAGAGTCAAGCAGCTACCCATATATGGTGGCGGAACCTAGGGCACACGTCTGGACCCAGCGGTTCAGTACAAAACCCGTCAACTTGAACATGTATCTCCTCCACCTAAACAACCAGTGTTATAAAATTAAATCTTTTAAAGTGAAGTTTATTGCCTATCTCATAAGCTGAAGGATTTAAATACATGAAATACACCGTTGGGGGGAGCAGACAGCATTTAAAAAGGGTCAATTTCTGGGCAATTGTTACTCAACCTAATTAGGCTTAGCTCTAATATTTAGTTCTCACAATGCATTAGGTATAGCGCCTTGGCATGTGACCCGACGCGTATTTTACACACCTTATAGTAGGTAGTCTGCCATGTAATGCTAAATCTCTTCCACTTCTTGCCGCCATAAGTAATTATTTGCCAATTCGGTCCCATCAGTTTCATGCAACTCTCGTAATTTTCCAGTGTCGAATTCCTCACATATTTGGGGATGTTGCGCGCAGGTCACCATGGCACACTATATAGTATTCACAGCTTTCACGAGTGTACCAGTTGCTTGCTAGATATGATAAGTAAATTCGGAGTGAAAATTTGGATAAGACATCGCGAAATGCGCCTTTTCTGTCAATTCACATTTCCGCATTTTAAACACAGCTAGCGCCGCCTTGGGACCAACCTTCTCCAATTCTCCTCGCCAATGCTTTAGAAGAGATTTCGCTTCCATCACCCGCCATCTACCTCCTGATATCTTCGAGTTGCTAAAGCCAGGTCAACGAGAGCTTGACGAACTTAGAAACAAATCCAACAAGTTTTGTTTGTAAGAGCCCGAACCTATTACCCATTGGTCTCAATTTTAAACTGGAGCCCAGGTACCTTCGCGATGGTTTCTGCAAATCGTCCCACAACGCAAGATATATCTGCTTTGTGCATCGAAAAGTAGTTGCTGGTTTTGAGTTCTTTTCTCTTTGCAGGAATAATGCACTGAGCAACCCAAGACTTTCCCCATCCCCACTGCACAACCTTTCGCAATGAATTTTCACTTTTTGTTATTTGCTTAAGCGATCTGCATTCCTTCTTATAGATACTCCAGATTGTGTCTATGTTTCTGGCTGAGAAGCTAGAATAACGAATTAATTGCAACGACAAAAAATTCAAAAGCATATTATAGATGTTTCCTTCGTTTGCCCTCGATCAGGCAGAATTCAATCAAACACTTTGATCGTTCACTGCGGTGACCCGTCGTTGGTGTCCTGTTTCCATTCTCGATGGGCTAGAAACCTAGAACTCTCGTTTTGATTCTTGTATAATTATAATAATAACAGCCTACCTATCTTGTGCGAGTGCTTACATGTAGTTCTGAGCTGACATTATCCGAGCTCGAGACCACGCATCATTACATATAATACGGTAATTTTGCGCTTACTAATCTACCAGCGAATGTTCAGTAGATCTAATCCACCCTAGCCACACACGTGACTTTGTATTCTGAAAGGGGCATAGTGTCAACCAACCAGAAGCCACTATTCATAATTCAAACACATCTATCATTACACCCGGGATACCCTCATACTAACCATCTGGGACCCGGCGGCCACGGCCACAGCTACGTCTACGTCCTTGGGGACGGCCACCACCTTTCTGGCTCTGAGCTACTTCTTGAAGTGTTCCCGGAGCTCCCCGGTATTGAGTATCTCCTCCACCCTGTGTATCCTGACCTCTACTAACTTCCATACTGCTTGCAGGTCCAGTGCCTCGTCCCTGTCCATGTCCTTGTCTTTGTCCTTGTCCTCGTCCTTGAACTGACGGCTCTTCCTGGGCCAAAACATACTCAAATGCAGAAGCCTTTCGTGTTGTAGATGTATCCCGCGTTGCTGGCTGGCTTGCAGCAGGTTGGCTTGCAGTTTGACTGGTGATTGGTCTCTTTCTTGAACCCGTAGGTCTGCTACGGGCTCTTGCAACCTCTCCGGCACCAGATATCGAGTGTTGATTGGAGGAAGCTCCTCTTCAGGATATAGACGCCAGTAGCGAAGTCCCAAAGAGGCTCTAGTATCAAGATGTTGCTTGGTGATATGAATACATGGCATTCCTAGGGTCCTTCTAGTAATCCCGCTGCATTCAGGGTCATATGGTATAGTACTTGGACTGCCTTCTGGGAGGAAGCGATTCATCATTTTAAACACCTTCAAGGCATAGATCGATCCCTTTTCAATGACCAGTCGGAATAGAGGGATTTGATGCAAAACACAGCATATGATCAGCCATATCAAAGATCATTCCGATACTATTCACAAGGCCTGGTCTTTGTCGGTAAAGATAGTATAAGGCGTGTGGATATTATAGTGGGCCATGACCTGCTTTAAACTTCTCAGAATAAAGGTATATGGCTCCTCCTTCTCATTGGATATAAAGCCAAGCCCAACATAGAAAGTCTGATTTGGAACAGTAGATCCCACAATGGTCTTGTACGTGCTATCCATAAAAAGGATAGAAAGCAAACGCTGTAGAAGCTGGACACATGTCTTACGTGTACAGAATACCGCAGTAACGGTAAGGTCGTCTTCACGCATTTTGTAATCGATAATCCAATCACCTTCCTCTAGGAGTGAGGATAAAAGGCTCTGAATTGGAGTCCTATTACCAAGGAATTGCCTTCTCCCATCCCGTGCAAAGTTGTCGATATCTCGTGTCAATGCCGTCTGCTCTAAGTGTGACAACGCAGAACTAAATGATATTATATTTATACATAATAATCTACTATACAAAAATGCTATGATGAGAGAGAAAATAAAGGGGGGGGGGGAAAAGAAATGGGGGAACCCCGCACATAAGTAGGCTGGGGTGAAGTACTCATAACTAATGTGTTAGGCCTATTACATAAGAGATGAAAGGATATAACGTGGTGCAGTCCCGACATTGAGTTGTTTGATTTGATTGGAATTCTAGATGACATCTTGATGGCAATGAGCTGTATGAGTGACTCTGATGATTTATGGTGATTATTTAGTATCTCCATACACTATATGGGAGGCAGCGGGTGCTGACTTTACCACTACACCACAACGCCAAAAGGCCCAATGGATGACTTGGTAGGTCATTACTATATGTCAAGTCCTTGACACCATACTCGTCACCGCGGTCACATTTAAGCTCGACCTTCTTGATGTAGTCCTGTCTTTTCTGCTTATTGGAGCATCGTTTTATAACAGCATAGCCATGTTGCCGAGCAAAGGTACTGATTGAATTGATCGCATCTTCAATAGTCTCGTAGGTTTGATTCGGTAGGGTTGGTAGGTTCGTAAGGGAAGGGTCTGTAGGCTGATTTTCATCTCTAGAGTTTTCATAGCCCTGTAGATAGGGTAGTAGTGATTAATTTGACGCCATTAGAGACTGGGTAGCTGGTACTACAAGCCTAGCGTGTACAGTGAGTACAGTGAGGTGGTGTTTACATTCTTATCTACAATTTGCCGTAATCACCGGCCCTAGCCCTAAGCCCTTCTACTGAATACGGTAAGCGACCGCCGATTTGATACCACCTAATATACATACTATGCCCCTTTCGGAATATAAAGTCACGTGAGTTGGCCGTTCAAACCTAGGCAGAACTAAGAGGGTGGTCGCTGGATCAGGTCCCTAAAAGTATTGATCTACATACCAATCTTGGGCGAAAGCATATATAAACCAATGTCCTTTACGCTGTCAGCCAGAGTGAATTTACTATATGAGAGAGGTCACTTTAGTAGTATGCTGTTGCAGAAGTGAAGGGAATTTGAAGTTCTGGAGTTAGAATGCCTTCCTAGTTGACTTAGGAGGTTGTGTCCTTGTGTCCTCAACCCGCTGGTTTCCGACGGACCTTATCTCAATGACGAATATGATCAAATTCACTCCCCAGGCACTGCTCATCCGAGCGTTCCATTCCAAGATAGTATTGTTCCATCGTATCTTGTCGTTTATTCGATGATCATAGATTGATTGCCACTAGGCCATAAAATGGTGCACGTTATTACTTCGTACAGCCTAATAGTATTTTTGATTTTAGATCGCTTATCCAACATTACATAGAATACCACCAGTAAGAGAGTAAAGTACCCTTTAGCTAACTTCTACATTATCGCGGGGGGCAGCTTCCAGAAGGATGCTATGATGGTAATGCTTTTGTTGCTGAGCCTGCTGGTCATGGGATGGAGACCTTAGTACGGACGGTTGGCGCAGGGTCGGACACTTGGAGAGGCTATCATATCTAGTTAATTCGTTTTAATCTTGATCTTTGACGGGAGTCGCTGAAATGTTAATCGATCATGGAAAAAGCTTCTGCAATTAATTTACACCTTTTATAAAAAAAGCTAATAACACGATGCGTGGACGTGAAAATTGGGTGTTTACCGCTGACAATAGAAGTTAGAGAATCAAAACATCAATCCCTGTCATAACCACGCGCGCGGCTCATCAGTAACATCCCATACCAAAACTTTTAGTAAAAAAAATTCTAACTTGATGGACCGGATCCGAGTTATCATAGCCCTCTGAAGATCCAGCTCGTGTGGGTCTTGTGGATCATAATCTAAACCCATGGTCTCCCGATTAAGCTTAATCTAGTTACCTAACGTTAATTATAAGCCCGCCTCCTTGGATCCGGGAGACCTATTTAAAAGAGACATACATAGCTTCCCCTTTCTTCCTTGTCCGCCCATCGTCAAGATAGCCGAGACAAGATTCACTAGTATGCATGTGACTAAGATCCACTACGGAGCTGCCAGCTGCAGGAATCACTAGTCCTTAATAGACTTGGAGATACATACGATATGTACATGTACATAGTATACCTTCCCGTATCTACATACATAACAACACAAAGGTACCTATTCCAGCATCCAGTGGTACTATCAAGCCCACAACGGTATCTTGAGTGTGATAGTAGAGAACAACGTTTGAAAATTCGATACCTGGGTCACATAACCCAAAACGTAACCTGCATGGTTTACATCAAAATAGAAGCCGTTAATTAATCATAATAGAACCGACACTTTGAAGGATATCTGAAACCCAGAAAATCGATCAGTTTGAAACGAAAATCATAGGTACATTTCGAAATACACATTTGACTCGATACTTCTTACCAAAATAGAAGCATCAAATTGGATTCTGCTTTATAACTGTATATATGAAATGACGGAGCACCGCTTTCCCCAAGAGACTGCCCCTTTAGATACCGGATTCGCCAGGTGCAAGTGATGATTCAACCCGGTCTTTGACAAAAGCAGTTGTCCCCGGAAGAAAATGTTGGCAACACATGAAATCGCCGCCACAACCACCTCCGTATCATAGCTCTCTTTCTAAGGATAGCTTCTCAGCAAGTTGTTTCGCCGCTAACCGCCCTAATTCCACCAGCCGCGCTACCCCCATAATCTCCAATACACTGACCTCCGTCCCAAAAGTCTGCCTCCACCAACGCCTCAATTCAATTGCCACCAAAGAGTCTAAACCTAAATCCCGAATTGTCATCTCTAAATTGACATCCTCTACGTCCCTCAATATCGATGTAAAAATCTTATTACCAATTTCGGTTGCCAAGAACTCAATAGCTTGTTCGGTGTCAAGGACAGCAGTATCTATATGTGCTGTGTTAAGGAATTTTGTTAGCTGGCTCTCAGTGCGTTTTTGAGGAGAGGAGCCGAGAGGGATATTGTGGTAAAAACCCATACGCCGGTCGTGACGCCAAGAGGTTGGGTTCTTGGGATCTGATAGAGGCTTGGAAGATCTGAGACCCATGATGAGATGGGCTGGATCAGACCAGGCTGGTATAGGATTCCAATGTGCCGTGTCAAGAACTTCCTTACGACCTTCAGCCTCAGCATCAGCCTGGTCGGGCTTCGAATTCAATATAGCCAATTCCATGTAATCCAAGAACTCGCTCTGCGAAAGCATATTGATTCCCTGCGAATTGACCGATTTCATCGCCGCCGGGTTCTCGGCCACAAACCCTGCGTCATCGATGGGACACATGCTGATGACGGAGGCAGAAAGACCTAGGCTACGTCGGAATTGGCAGAAGGCCTCGAGGAAGGTATTTGCAGCAGCGTAGTTACCTTGGCCAGGACTTTCGATCTGGGCGGCAATGGAGCTAGCAAGCACAAAGAAGTCGAGAGTTTGGGATTGGAGCGCGTTGTGTAGGTTCCAGGCACCTATGCATTTAGTAGCTGTGACGGAGGTCCATTCTGAGAATGTCATGTCAAGGATCGGTGCGTCCTTAAACTCGTGAGTAAAGTGACGCGGGTTAGTAAAGGGGGAAGTCTTACTCGGATCACCATTGCAAGATGGATTATGCCTCTAATTGGTTTTCGCGCCGCTGCTATAGCTCTGGCTACATCTCCCTCATTCTGCACCTGACCAGCAATGGCTTCGACCGAACAACCTTGTGCTTCCATTTCGTCGATGACTCTCCGATGATCTTCATGCAAGCCAGCTGTTCTAGATATCAAGATAAAATTCCGGGCGCCCCGTTCCACCATCCAGGTAAGTAGTATCTTGCCTAGACCACCTAGGCCACCAGTAATGAGATAGGATGATTCCCTGTCAAATTGAAGAGAATATACGTTCGGGATGCTCGGTATTGTCGAAAGATCATGTGGCATTTGAATAACTACCTTGCCGATATGATTACCGCCTTCAAGATGGCGAAACGCTTTCTCGATGTCGGAAGCTTCGTAGATAGCGACAGGACGAATGGGCCCAATTGCCCCACACCGATACATCTCGAGGCACTTTTTGAGAATTCTTAAAATGTCAATATCGGTATTCGTCTGCTTGGGTTTAAACTTACCGAGTAATCCTCTCCGGCATCTCTAGCATAATCTGTGCAAGATCGACACAGCAGTACGATCGGTTACCTAAAAACGGTTCCATGTCCAGCCTTCCAAACTCTGCCAGGTCTCTCTTGCCTAGCTCAACCAATTTGCCGAACTTAGCTACACATTTCCAAGAAGCATGCAGCAATTCGCCAGAGAGAAAGTTCAACACCAAGTCAACACCTCTTCCCTTGGTTGCCCGTAATAAGTCTTTAAGAAATGATTCATCGCGAGAGTGGAAGATATGATCTCGGGGAATGCCAAACGTCTCAACCAAGTAGCCCGCCTTAGCTTCAGAACTGACGGTAACGAATATCTGCAAACCCTCAGCTTGGCTAGTACAGATTCAATAGATGTATCACGATTCGACACACCTTGGCACCAATAAATTTGGAAATTTGAATTGCAGCTTGACCAACCCCGCTACATGCTGAATGAATAAGAATCGTCTATGGCACTAGTTAGAAATAAGGGTCACGATGGAATCTTGATCTTGTACTTGCCTGATCTTTCTCAAGCTGTCCGACTTCGATAAGCGATCTAATTACTGTCCCAAAGCAGCAAGGCATCGTTGCGGCATCCTCGAAACTTAAATCATCTGGAATCTTGGCCACGAGCGAAGAAGATACGATCGCAGTGGATACAAACAAATGCTCAGCCAAGGCAAAGACCCGGTCTCCAATTGAGACATTGCTTACCCCTGATCCCACCCGTCGAACGATGCCGGATAGTTCTAATCCCAGAGGAAGTTTCTTCGAAGGAGATGAAATAAGACCCAATGTCAACGCGAGATCCTACTTTTCTTTAGTTTGTCTTCACCATCAATTAGAACATTGAGTCACTCACGCGAAAGTTCATACCAACTACTCGAGTCTCTACCTCCACTTTGTCCTCTTTCAGCTCGATGGCATGATTCTCTTTCTCTATCCACCTTAAAGTGTCCAGCAAACCGAGATGTTTGATATCAAGTTCAATACTTTTGTTACTTGACAACTTCCTCTTCTTCTGGACTTTAGTCTCCAGGGAGAAGGGATGAAATCTCCCAGTTTTGATTATATCGTCGTCGAAAGCAAACTCCATATCGGGGAGGAGGTTGTCCGCACTAGTAAAGGGGCGTATCTTTCTGAATACGCTTGCGACAATTTTAGGAAGCTCAATTTCATTTTCGCTGATTTCTAATGTGGTGATTGGTATGGCCAGTTCTGTCCGAATGATTCGAAGCATTCCGAGACTTTTCGCTGCAAATGGGTTTCTGCAACGAACTTGACTAGGAGGTAGAAGCCAAAGGAGCTTGTGAACTTTACTATGACGTAACAAGTTCTGGAACTTCCCAAACCTTTCTTCCGTAATATTGTCAAAGAAAGGGTTTTCTAGATCAAATGTCGAGATAAAGTATCGCTCCTTAGATATGTCATGTTCGAGAGTAGATATTGATACTTCGAAATCCATGCTTCTGAAATGGTTGATAAGGCATCGACTAACCCCTTTATTTGGGTTGTCACATAGCACAGTTATTGACCGATCGTCAGTCTCCAGCGCTCTACTTGGTTGGGCCATGATTGCAGCACAATACTGGTATGGCTCTTCGTTATCGAAGGCTGACGAGCTCGCTCCGGTGAAGCCTGCGCCCTTGAGCTCCATATCCCAGCGTTCAAGAGAAACGAAAGGCGCATCTTTGCGATTATCCATTTCTCCGCTCCACCACCCAGAGAAAACCCCAAAAAGGTACCCAGGAGCCTTAGAGACTGTGGACAACTCCGAGAGTAGTAGGTAGCCATCGGGTCGGAGTAGGGAGTGAAGATTCCGTAGAGTGCTTTTCAGCTCCGACGTTGCATGAACGCAATTTGACGCGATTATGAGATCATATGAGAATGGCTCAAACCCTTGATCTAAAGGATCTTTTGATATGTCAAATGCCAGATAGTCCATATTGGGAACACCTGAGAACCTCTCTTTTGCCCGGTCAAAGAAGCCGGCGGAGATATCCGTGAAAGTGTAGAGAGAATATGGCGGGTTTTGGTATGAACCAGTGGGCAACAGTTCGCTGAGAATCTTGGCCGTCGTGCCGCCAGTTCCCGCACCGACTTCCAGTATCCGGAGATTTGGTTTCTTGTTTGACAACGCCTGAACGAGTTTTCCGCAGTCAATGCTCACCATATTGTAAAGTTCTGTTAAAACATTATCTTGAAGGAGCATCTCGAGGGGGTCGACATTCCCATTGAAAATCTCGGGCGTATTTTTACACAGACGCATAAGGCCAGCGACAGGGAGCTTTTTTGACGGGATCTGGCTAAGGGCTTCGTACCGAGTTTGGATGGCCTCAAGACGTTCCGGTGTAGAGAGTCTTGCGAAGAACTGACATTGAGGAACCAGGGGATACGTTCCGATGTTGGCAGCATGGACTTGATTTCGTAGCCAGTTTCCAAAATTTTCGAGATGTGGAGCGTAAGGAGTGATTCCCTCGAGCCGCGCTGCGGAGTCGAGGATACACAAAAGTGCCATTTCTTCTAAAAGAGAGTATTCGCTTACTTCCGCTGACTGAGGTTTGAACAAAGAGCGAAAATCAATAAAATCAAAATCGGGGGTCCAGCTTAAGTACGCAGCTGCGTGTCGATCTAATTCAACTTCAGTTGTGTCGTCATGAAGTAAACTAAACCGCATATTGCGGAGACGAATGGTGACTTTCCCATTAGCAACACAATCCACTCCATTTTGATATCTATTGTTGGATATCCAAGCTTTTGCTTCCAACTTCTCCGCACCGGAAGAAATATATAGCTCTTCGACCATTGTAGGGATATATAAGTCGTGTGGCTTTAGAGAATACTTTACTGATGCTGCTTGGATCAGTTGAAAACTCGAGTCTAGAATGCATGGATGAACGATGAATAATGCATTCGATTGCGATCGAGAAGCGGCTATTTGACCTAGCGTAAGAGATTCTTTGGTCGACGAATGCATGTTTATAAGCCTTTGAAATTCGGGACCATAATCAATTCCAACCTGTTTCATAAAATTATACCATCTGGTTGCAGGAACTTCCTGTACTGGTACCGGCCAAACTTCGGTGCATGTAAGTAGCTCTTTCATGGCTTGGATCTGGCCATGGCAATGCTCGATCCAAACAGCTCCAGTGCAAGAAGAGATGCTAAAGTCGTACCATTTAGACTTAGATACATCTGTCAATCGGTGCGGTCGTAAATTGGTAAAGATTTCGACTGGCCTGGAATCCAAGAGCACCAATGCCGTATGAACCACAACATGCCGAAGTGCGTATCCATCTTCGATCCCAGACAGCTGTTTCATGGCTTCGCCAGCCATCGCGACAAAGCCTGCAAATGGGAATATCACGTCACCTCGAACTTTATGATCACGAAGCCACGTTTCATCTTCTAGCCTCAGGACCACCCGCCAAGAAGGCTCGAGGCTAGAGCTTTCGGGAATACTTTGACCCAGTAGTGGATGATGAGGGTACTGGCGAGACCTCCATTCCTTCGAAATCCGACTTTCACACCAATAAGATGCACGGCGCCATGGGTATGTTGGGAGACCACAGAGAGCTCTCCCTACAGGAGCTAATGTGGTAAAATCGACTTCAACTCCATGCTGGTAAAGTTGGCCAATAGCAGAAAGAAGGCTATCATGCGATGAAGCAAATCGTAGCAACGTTGGGATATATGGATGAGGGGCGCGGGATTCCGCAGCTACCTCTCTTAAAGGTCCAGCCAGGGTTGAATGAGGGCCAATCTCTAGCAACAATGCATTTGGGAATTCACACAAGAGGCTGCTGGCTGCGGAACTAAATAGTACGGGAGATAAAAGATTGGAAGACCAATAGTCTAGGAAGAAGGACGAAGAGCAGTCAACTTGGCCTCCCAAGACGGTGGAAAACATTGGGATTCGAAGACGTTGGGTAGAAAATTTGCTCCCGAGCTCAGATTGAAGCAATCTGAGGTACTTTGGAGCGAGAGGTTTCATGTGGTCTTCCAACATCATTAGCAAGCTTATGACAACATTTGTGTGGAGAATCCTCACTCGAATGGTAAGCCATATCAACTTTAAGCTCACGTACCAGCACATCTGGTCGTTGGCTGTTTATGGTTACCACGATATTTCTAATTTTGTCTAGGTCTCCTGAGATGGTGACGTTTGTGGGGCTATTTTCACAAGCAGTCGCAACACCATCAAGTAGAAACCCAGAAACCTCGGGCATACCGAGGCCTACAGCCGCCATGCCACCTTTGTGGTTCTGTTTCTTGGCAATGAAGCCCCGATAGTAAGCGATGATGATAGCTTCACGCAGTGTGAGACCGCCAGCGGCATACACAGCTGCAATTTCGCCACTCGAGTGACCTATCACTGTCGCTGGGAAAATACCGAACCGGGCATATATGTTGACAAGAGCGATTTGGATAGCAGTACAGAGAGGCTGGGACACCTCTGCATAATTGATTCTGCTTTCTTCACCCGGCTTCTGAAGCTCCGCTAGCATCGGTTAGAAAGCGTAAGAAAAGGAGTGAAGAAAAAAGCCTTACCTTCAATTGACCACTCTGGAGGGTGTCTGAGACTGTGGAGGACATCGTCCATGATCTGAATGTCTCTCCGAAACATGGGATCAAGTCGAATTAAATCATTCCCCATCTGGGGCCATTGAGCGCCCTGGCCACTAAAAATCATCGCAATACTCCGCTGCGTTGAAGACTTTTTCAAAATCGGGAAGATTGACAATTTTGAACCCATTTGATAGACGGAGAAGGTGCGAAAAGGAAGCTTCTCCCTACGCAAAGCCAAAGTGTAGGAGAGGTCCGCCAAATTCTCTGGGTGTTTCTCAAGATAGACCCCGTGATTTAGTACAAGCTGCTGTAAAGAATCTTGGTTGTTTGCCGAAAAAACAAGCAGCCTCGAATCTTGGGTTTCTTGCCGAGACGCACAGTATGAGAGTTCAGGCCGGAACTGCTTAAGCGAATCAACGATTATCTGCAATCGCTATCATTATATGATCTATACTGCGCGTTCTGAATCCGACATACATGTGCATTGCTTCCCCCAATACCATAAGAGCTAACACTTATCCGTTCTGCTCTGTCGGACGGGAGCGGCATTGGACAAACAGGGACGATAAGGCCTTTCTCTTTAAACGGTACTGCAGGGCTAGGTAAGTAACAACAGTCAGATAGCAAAACATGATAGGCCACCTACTCTCCGGGTTCGGTTTCTCAAATTTGATATTTGGCAGAATTGTCCTGTTCTCGAGGACAAGGACTGCTTTTATGAGACTTGTTATTCCAGATGCACCTTCGGAATGTCCTACATTTGGTTTCACCTAGTGAAAATCGTCTTAGTTCTGGTCGAAACACCAACAATAAAGGACCAAGAGACTTACAGAACCAATCAGAACGCCACGCTCTCCAAATACATTTCCCACTGCTTGCGTCTCTATAGTATCCCCAGTTATAGTTCCCGTTCCATGACACTGGGCAGGTTCAAGTAAATTAGAATATCGAACAGAGCAGATGGCTAGCAAGTTGGACTTACTTCTACATAGGCAGTATCTCTTGGATTTAATCCACAATCCGAGTATACCTTCCGCATAAGAGCTTCTTGAGCCTTGCCATTCGGGGTCATAAGTCCTCGGCTTCTGCCGTCGCTATTGGTGCCAGTGCTTCGGATGACAGCACGAATAGGATTTCTGTCCCGCATGGCATCATCTAACCGCTTGATGAAAACTGCGTTGATAGCCTCCCCCCGACCATACCCATTTGCTGACGCATCGAATGTTTTGCTTGAGCCTTCTAATGAAATTACTCCTTCGCGAGATAGGGCGGCGGTTGAAATTGGGCTCATGATAAGGTTCGCCCCTGCAACTATGGCGGCCTCACAATCTCCATTCTGAAGTGCTCGGCAAGCTTCATGAAGACCGACCAGGGATGAAGAACAACCAGTCTTAATTACCACGCTTCAAAAATAACAAAGATGAGTACTAATCATTATCTTTAAAAATAAATTTGTGCATTAGCCTGTGGAACGTACCTTGGCCCTTGAAAGTCGTATTCGTAAGAGATGCGATTAGCAAGCATGATGTCCGTAGCACCGCCCACGGCATTACCCTCAATGAGGTGGCTATCCTTGCACATCAACTGCAGCCAATCATCCCCAAAGGTTCCAACATAACAGCCGATAGCTTTGCCACGATAATCAGTCTCCCCGGCATCCTCCAAGCACTCTCTAGTCACCTCTAGCAGTTGGCGCTGCTGGGGGTCTGTCATTTTCAACTCGGTTTCGCGCATGTTAAAGAAAGAAGTATCCAAAGCAGCCAAGTCTTCGTCCAAAAAATACCCATATTGGGAGATTGAGGAGTCTAAGAAGCCAGCATTGTTGTACCTGCTGGGTGGAACCGTGCTTCTCAGATCCTTACCGCTCAACAAGGCGTCCCAGAGAGTTTCTATATCTCGGATTCCACCTGGTAATCTGAAAGCAAGGCCGCATATTGCAATTGCAATCGGCTCAGAGTATGGTTCATCCGGCAAGCGGCTTCTGGAGGGACTGTTTGGGGTGCCGATCGGGTCATGCTGAGAAGAGAGTTTTGCCTGTCCGTCTTTGCTGTCGGATAGGATGACTTTGGGAAAATGCGGGAAAGGACTGTTGGATTTTCCGTGCGCAAGTTCGTTCGGTGCCACGTCCATAGGGTTATGATGGTTTACCACTCCGTTTGAAGGAGCATGTTCCTCTCTAGTCACTTTTGCCATCTCCGGATAGTCACTGACAAGTCCGTCTCTATCGCATGCGATCTCTCTTGCAGGCTCCGGATTCATGTTGCATTGTGCACAAGGTGACTAGAATAATAGGAATATTCCACAATTATAAATGGCCCTAGGAACTTGGAGGGAAGATTTCTCGGTCCTGAATCCACTTTTATGAAGCTCGATCGTCTTTCTCCAGCGATAGGGGTAGGTTTGCCAAGAATAAACCATAAGCTCGGGTATGCTCGAAAACCTGCAGCTGCAATAAATCAAGGCGTAACCGACTCCCAGCTCACGCTTGGACAGAGAGCTATAGACAGATATAGTACGTATAACAAAGGCCTTATCGTAATCAGTAGCAAAAGTTGTACAGTAACTAGTAAAGATTGAATGTTCTGTGAACGAAATTGGTTGCGAGACAAGCCTCATTAGCTGCCAGTCTGGGGCATCTATTTATGTTAGTGCTTCATCCGCCATTAGTACCTACGAAAGTGTAACTGGGGCATTAGGTGCTCTCGTTACCACTTCACACCAAAAGGGTCAATGATGACAGGTGGTTCAGTGTACTACCAATCATACATGGGCCGGAATCCCAACGCCTAGGCCCCCCTTAGGATCTACCTAATTATAACTAAAAAGTTAGTCTAAGTGTCAGCCGCACACAACCGTCACAAGTCCGAATTTTGACATGTCCGGCCAGAATCGAACACGCAACCCTTTTTGTGTAAAGTGTGCAGACGCCAACGGCTTAAATGTACACTGCCTTAGATCAGAACTCCCAAAGTTACAGTAAGGCTGAGTTTACCGCTTGTTACAGATGTGAAATAATGACACACACAAGGCTAACTTTAACACTCCGGACGTAACAAGTGTATTTTTTAATGTTGGAAAGCCATCGTGTGACGTGCTTCTTCCTTAAATTCGGTCCTAATATACAAGTTTGCTACGGAACTGGCTTCTGGACCCGACCTTAGAATCCTCACTTCGGCCTCACTTAATATACCATTCCCGTATCTGGGACTCAGTTGTAGGAATGGTATGTTAAGCGAGGTCCGAAGCAAGGGACACCGCTATGTATGTATGCAGATTGGGACCGGAAGCTACATGTACTGTGCTTTCACAATAATGAACTGTACCGCTTTTTGTTCTATATCGGATAGGCAACCTTCATCAGTATGTAGTTTGATTGAAGGCCCTAGGCTCTGACCCTTAATAAGATTCCCCGCCTAAATTTACTAGTGCAAATTAAGTGGGTAGCGAATATGCCAGTCCGCCAATATGATAGATAAAAAGAAAGCGACGCGTAGAGTTCCGCTTCAAACTGGAGATGGGGGAGAGCTGTCGGGTCGATATTCTGCTAAGTTGTTGGCCGGGAGAACCCCTAATCCTCTCTTGGCAGTTATGAACCTACTACTATCATGTAGGTAGGTAGATGATAAATAGCATGAATATGTCATAGTTAACATGGGGCCGATGTTGTTGTTGTATTATTTTACATCTTTAAGCGGCCAAAGGCTGCATAGGACGGCCGAACTAACTGTGTAACTAGTTTATTAGTTATAAAATTCTGATTTAGTTTTTTCCTAGTCATGCTAATGTTGCCACCAATAATAAGAGAACACCCCACCGGCCGGCTGCCAAGGCAAGTCATTGAGTATCTAGTACCAACAACACGCGCAGACAACTACAGACCCTGATGTTGGAACAAGGTTAATTGGTCCCAAGTGGGGTTGTGGGTGGCTTGGGGCAGCGCAATTGGAAAGATTTTAGAATTTCGCCACTAAATTGGGAAATCAATGCCTTTAGTGGGTTGACCTGTGGGACATCCTTGTACCCGAGAAACAAGCCAGTTAGTTATTTACTTTGTTTCAGTTTCCTATTACCTATTCAACATTCTTCTTTCCCCTTTATTCTTGTCCAATATTTTTTTCAGTCTGATGTCTTGTCTCTACTGTTGTCAAACCCATTTGTCCATCTGTATACGTCCATCCTTAATTGGACAATGGGCATTCGTTGTTGCGGCTAGTACTAGTATGCCGCCGTAGCTCAAAGCTAGTAAAGTTATACTAGCTGTCGTTTGGCTAATTAGTAATTTGTATTGTAATTGGTAATGTACCGTAACACAAATAATACAGTGTAAAGACTTAGTTATTCAGTTACACACTAGACTATATTGGGGATCCCACCGCAAAACAATACAACGCTAGTATCTTGTAAATTACGCTACGTCTTCCTGAACACGGCTAACAGTATCCCGCCCCTCGTAGGTAGTATCCTTTTCAAGTGGCACCATGCGATTCGGCTGGTAATACAATCTCGGGTACATGGGGTCTTTCTTTAATCACAAATTTGCACCATAAAATGTGGCCGTGGTATAATAGGAGTTGGTGAGCAAAATAATCCAGAATACTAAGCCAGTAGAAACAAAACGAAAACAAAACCGAAATAATTGCATTTCGGAGGCAAATTATAGCACTTATAACAACTGCCTTCTTCTGCCTTTCCTTGCAAGGGGCTAAGGCGGAGTTACTTGTGGACACCTTTTCCGAACGTACGCAATGATCGCATAACCGTTTTAGTGCATAATACGTTCCTAACTGCATATCGCTTATGGCATTGCTACTGTGCACTTTTTTCTCTAGGCAACATTCACACTTGATACCTCCAGTGTAATCCCCGCAATTTTGCATTCCCCGACATCCCCTCGTAACGTGGTTGAGGGTACTCGTGGTCAAGCGGAAGGCCATTTTAACTAGGACACAGCTTTCACTCTGCCATGGATTCCTTAAGGGACTTCCTATTGTAGGGTCTACTTCGCTGCAGTGCGTCCGCCGTAGAACAAGCTCACCAACATTGTAATGCCACCGGTCCTGGAGAAGAATCTGCTGTCCACCTATTCCTTTGTCCATCATGGACACGCGGAGAGAATCACGTACACAGGTTGACTTGTCGCGTTATCGAATGGAAAGAAAAACTAGTAACCGAGGATTAACATCCGTATGCTGCGAGCAAAGGACCCATCTTGCAGCTTTGGCAGGTTGTGCTTTCCGCCTACCCGTAACTCAAAAGTAGTATTAAATGTTGAAGAGCTTTTAAGGTAAAGAAAAATTTATGCAGAAGGCAATTTCGATCGGTATAGGCTCGGGATAACTCGTACATCATATCATGTTTTCAATAGTATCCTCTAATACGAAATGTATACCAGTGATATACCTTATATACTACTATTACTAATAGTAAGCACTGAGAATAGAGAAATAGACTATACTTTCTAAATAGAACTGGAACGCGCAGACAAGCCGCGCAAGCCCGGGAAGAATCTAACCCTAAAACCACTAAGTTGAGCCAAAGACAGCGAGTCAATAGGGAGATTTTGCAGCCATACAGGGTTATTCCTTCAGAATACTGGACTTTTTCCTCCTTCTAGGTTTGTATATATTATTTAAAGCTACTCGATCTATAGTCTTATCCTCAGGTGCTCTGTGGAGTTTGGCAGATATATAAGAAAGAAGTTCAAATGCTTAAAGTAGCTGTTTTAGCGGGCTTCGTGAAGGGTAAATGACAGTACAGAGTTATCGAAGAATCCATATAGCACAAATATTAGTGAAGGTAACGAGTCAAGGTATCTACGTTCAACACGGCAAAGTTCAAGTTAGACAACATATAGCGTATCTGAAAACAGTAACTACGGTATAATGTCTAGAGACTGGAAACAAAGGTTGAGAATATTAAGTATCGAATCGACAGTAAGCTTTCTTGGTTGACGCTATAAGGTGTGGAAGTCCTTTTAGGCGCGACTCTAGGTTTGTTACTACACCACATCGGTTTCGGTTACAGAATCATCTCACATGTTTCACTAGAGCGTGGTAACTGAGAGTCATTTTCTGCCTCATCCACTCATCGAGTAGAATGATACCCCTAAAACATGTACCATAATATTTCTTATCTTATCTCAATTATTCTATAAAGGGAGAATCGTCGAAGAATTTCAGTCTAGTACAAAACCGCGAAACTGGGATAACTGAGAAAGATCCCTGGGGGCAGGGGCATTAACGATCGAAAAGGCGATCTAGTTTTAAAAGATGCTATGGTCTAGCACCTCACAGGTAGTATTTCGATAAAAAATTATTTTCTGCAAATTTACTGTGCTAACAGCTGTCTATCGATTGACTGATTAGAAATTTTATACTATGGTGGTATAGACTACCGTTTCAAAAAGTCCCGGTTTCGTGGATGAATATTATATTGTGAATGGGACCAAGCCATCTAGAACAATGCCTCTTTTAGAATGAGGAGATGTATAGGGGTGTGCCTATAAATAGAAATCTTATTTAGAGTTCTCTATGTGGCCTGATCTTCCAGTTCTCACCCCGACCCAGCCCCGGCTGAACGGTAATGACCAACGCATATTCGCAGCCGACAGCGGCTCGGAAAATAGATAAAAACGCCCAGTATACGCGCTACCGGGTATATGACGGAGGATCATATCCTCTTCGGGGACTTTAACCTACATCACCTAGCATGGTCGGGAGAGATATATATATACTAGGGCCTAGAGCCAGTCAAGTAGCCTATAACCTCACAACAACAAACCAGGCCAGAGTTTGTTACTATATCTCCAGGTTTGATCACTTGGGGGATATATCGCGAGAATAGCGCCTCGGGTTCCAAGGAGCCACCAACCCGGTCGATGAGTTGCTGCGTCATGGCTCCGAGTCCCGGCCGGTAAAAGTGCATTAACTTCCCCGCTGGACGGGCTATTGCAACAACTAAGCCTAGACAACTCTGGAAGCGGATGGATAAGGGCACAGTGCATGCAGGAGTGAGCATCCGTGGGTGCCGGTTGGCTTCATATCGCAGACCGGATAGACAAATATACGAGTTACTTGCAGATATTTATGTGCCTTCAGCTAGTAGAACTCACACTCCCAATGGCGAAGCCGAAATCGAATATAGGACCGCAAACTGCAGATAGTGAGCGAGCAAGATCACAGGCAAGCGGCGGTATGCAGTTAGGGACAGACCGAAGAACAGTTGGGGACAGGCTGAAGAGCAGTTGGGGGGCAATTAATGCAACCAGAAAGAAAAGGGCTGTGAAGGATGCAAGATGGGTTATGGATTGGTGATGGGACTGTCTATGAGGCAAAAAAAAAGAAACGGGGGGTCCCAATCTGGGCCTAGTACAGTGAGGGAAGCTATCCTCTCCGAAGCTCCCCCTTAAGATATGACAGCGAAGGTAGGAGACGGGGTACAAGAAATGGCTACCTCGGCATGCTAGCTCAGACATCATTCTCACTGCTTATGTGATTGACCTAGTTGAATATGGCAATATCTTCACGTTTGCCGGCCGATGTCTGGGCGGTTTTGCATTGTGCCACTGAGAACCCATTTGAGAACCTTACATTTGGGCCCTATGAACTCATGCGAAGCACTATAGTTCGAAGATAAGAATTTACATAGGGAAGCTATGACCCCCCCTGAGTCTTTGAAGAGCCAAATGGCTCACACACGATGTTTTTCAGTATACAATACAACCCACTAGGCCACTCTCCATTCTACCTGACTCTCTTGCTCATAAGAAGCTGCATTCTTAAGGCTTAAGCAACTGAGGAATATAGGAAACCTTTCTAACGAGTTTATTCCGTGGGTTGGGAACAGCATTGCTGGCCAAAGTGGTGGGGTGGGGTTATTGATATAGATTTCGTCATTAGGATTTAGTACTAGTAGTACTGATCGAAAGCTGGTGCCTCGCTTCTCGGAAAGTCCGGTCAGATATCGCTGCAAATTCCATCAATGGCAGAGCAAAGCTCCTAAGCCTTGGGTAAAAATGTAACGAGACGAAAACTTGGACAACTCCAACTATAATACATGCATACTAGTATCCAATTAGGAACAAGAAAACCTCTTCCAAGACCGAAGGACTACCAGGTCTTCAGGCTTATATGATAGCAGGCGTTAGGTAGATCTTAGCAAGTGCCGTAGACACGTAGCGAAAGGAATTGATAAGGACACAACGCTTTGGCTAAGGACACAACATGCTAACCGCTTATAGATAACACGTACATAGC
>JAHQZX020005237.1:0-28351 GCA_019804575.2 Pseudotulostoma volvatum
TACCGCTGAATAATATTCTGCGGTGAGCCTGCTGTGGGTCTACCGTAGTTCAGTTTGTAAGATGCGCCGTAAGGTAGTAGTTACTACTCTAAATCGCTACACACACCCTTTGTTGACGTACGGGCGTAGTTGTTAATATGCTCTCCTAGTAATACAGCCAAGGTAGGATGCACTCTTGATGTGGCTTCACGTGTGGAACGTTGTCACTAGAATACGTACTTGCCCGGGGGTAGCTTATCCGGTAACTTTCCGAAGTTAGAGATTTTGACCGCCTATTACTAAGCTGAACGGATAATTACCCTCCGAGATAATTTGGTTTCGTTTATGATGGTTTAATACTGGGCCTTTTTTCAGTGGGAATCATATTTGATCGGTAATTAGGCTAAATATAAAGATAACGTCCAAATTCGCAATGCCATCGACATGGCTGTTTTCATACTTTAAAAGTACTACCGTCTCTCAAAAGCCGTCCCAGCTTATACGGCTGCAATCCTCCTCAACCCTTCGAAGAGAAAGCAATATCTGCAAAAGACATGGGATACTCTTGAGATCCGCCCGGTTGTTGATCAGGTACGGGCAATTTGGGAGGCTAAGTATAAAGGTTTGCCAGGCTCTGATTATCAGCACCGGTCACCATCAAAAAAAGGGAGAGGGCGTGAATCGTTGAAATCAGCTTTCGACAAAATTCGTGCACAATATCCACAACTCCATAGAATGGCACTGGATATACTATCCGTTCCACCGATGTCTGGTGCCCCCGAGCGAACTTTTTCATGTGGAAGAAGGACGATATCGTGGAGTAGGGCGAAGCTCAAGCTTCGAAACGTTGAAATGATAGAAAACCTTTCGAACTAGATTTCGCACGGTTTCATCACGTTTAATCAGGCGCTAGAAGAGCTTTTGCAGAAGATGGGGGATATGGGTATGGATTCTGATTCAGATAGCTCTGATGAATAATTTTTTCATTACCTTATTAGAAGATAATTGCCATAATGCGTCGTGAGAGTCAAGGGGGGTAGTAACTACTAGTAAAACTAGGTAGTTTATTAGTACTTTTGGCGAACTAGCTAGTTTTGTACCACCTAGTTCCCAAAATCGCCACGTCTGGTTGAAGGTTCCGCCGATGCAGCTTAGCGCAGGCCACACTTTGTGGATGATAAATTCAAGTCGGATGCTCAATGCCGAGAAACAAAACACGCCAAATTTCTTATCCCCACAAGAGAATTCGAGGTTGACCGACTGGTTGGTACTTGACTCTAATCAGCTTAAGTTCAAATGTGACCAAACATATGTCGCTATTTCACGGCCGCGCGGGTGAAGCGTCTAGGTGGTTTTACTTTTTGAGGGCCCGTTTGATCAAAAACCTTTAAGGATCGTCTGGCTTTGCCTGGGATAAAGTCATTGAATTAGGCATTATTGTTCTCTTGCTATCTCTCTAAAAGACTCTGGACCTATTTTAATCTTAGTCCATGCATATACAGATAAGCAACCGATCTCGTCGATCATGAGGAAGAATCTCTCCTGACGCATGTCAAAACATGCCCTAGAAAAGGCGTACTCGCGAATCTGGTCCCCCCAGCCTACCAAGAAAACTAGGGCATCTGGAGCAGGTGTGGGGAGAGGGAATTCTATATATGAAGCCTGTTAATGGTGCTAATTGAACAGACCAGCTGATTCAAGATAAAAGTTCAAGCGTAGGGAGAAGGAAAAAAAAAAAAATTTTTTTTGAACTGTTTACAAAGCCAGTAGCCAGAATGTATTTGTCTTTGACAGCGGATATCTGTGTTCCATTCTCGACCCAAAAAAATAAAAATAAAAACAGCTAGAGGAGCAAAGCGTTTATTTTCTCGATTGATCAACCTAGAAAGTGCCTTGCTAGCAGAATAATGTTCATATAATGTATCAATTTATATCAATCAATCTATACACAGTGCAGATTGCTTAATAGCAAGCCTGCGGTGCCGAACAGACAAGCCATACATCTACAAGCCATGAGGACTATACTAGTAATTATCAGGGAAATCGCTTATTACTATTTTATTTGTATAATACCTATTCTCCAATAGGTTCGGTAGCTCCCTCATGTGGAATAAAGCCTGCACACAGCCCTCCGGTTGCAGATGCATCTCTGCGACTGAGGGGGATCGTCTATTAAACAGACAAAAAAATGAGACCGCTATCAGTCCCCTGGGAATGTTTTCAGCGATGATCCTAATGGCAATGATTATATGGATGAGGATGATGGCTTTGATAACTTCGGTACCCATCCGTGCCCGGCGAGAAGGCAAAAATGAGCCCTTGCTGCGAGAATTGCATTAGATCAGAGTATGACATGGAGCTCAAGATATCTCGCTAACAGCAAAGATAAGCGTTATATGTACTTAGTCAGACTGATCGTGAGCAGGTGGTTGTGATAAGGCTATAAAGGGCACATCCACAGCACCGAGACCGATGTTAATGAAAATAAATTGCTAAAAGTGAGCTCTAAAAAGCCGAAATATGCACATCTGCTAACAAATCCTGGCAATTTGACCCAGGCAACTGGACAGCTCTGTTTGCTAAATGATCTCTTTCGGCTATGATACACCTAATCGACATTCGATCGTCACTTCCTGAAAGCTTTAAGTGATAATGTCGTGCACGGATGCTGGGACCAAGAACTTGTTTCCGCAACTGAAAGACTTCCATTAGCGAAATAGCCTTGTCATTGTGGCCTTGGGCCTTGAGTGTAAATGCAAGTTTGTTCATGGAAATCATCAGTATGTCTGGATGCACCTCACTAAGCACCCTTTTTCTCATCTTCATCACTTGTACTTAGCTCTCCAGCCTCCTTCTACCGCCCTTGATTACTGTATGTAGATGTCGGGCTGCCCATGCTAATCGGTGTGTCCGGATGGTCCCCCCCAAGCACTTCTTTTTCATCTTCGTCACTTGTACTCCCAGTTTTTCAGCCTCCTTCCACCGCCATTGACTACTGTATGTCGACACCAGGTAGTTCATACTAGTTAGTGGGGAAGGATCCTCCTCCCCAAGCACCCTTTTTTGTCGGCTTCACCATTTGTACTCCCAGCTCTTCAGCCTCCTTCCACTGTCCCGCCTTTGAAAATAGTAACGCAAACTTGTTGCCTTGCCCATAACTTTCCAATAAAAAATCCTTTCTGTCACCATACTTTTTACATTCTAACTCCTCCCTTCTCCAAGAATAGCGCCATCGCATTAGTCTGCCCTCCTTTTGCTGCTTCTTCCATTGTTGTCACACCATTTTCGGCCTTAATGCAGCATCACTAAATTCAACTGCTCTTCGAGGGCCCGCCAAGCTTCCTGAGTCTGGCATTTCAATTTTGTTGGTCAATAGGAAATCTATTAAGAACGAGATACCCCTGGCAGGTCAAGGCTGCTGTGGGTAATTGGAAAAATGAAAAGCAAGTGATGGAACTCCTGCTGGATCGACAAGGAGACCAGATTCAGATCACAGAAGATGTGGTTGAAGCTGCTGCAGGAAATTATTTGGAAAGGAAGCGGTGGAACTCCTGCTTAATAGACGAAGAGACCAGTCCAAAGCTACCGTAGGCAATCGGAGTGGAAGCCAAGTGACGGAGCTCCTACCGGATTGACGAGACTAGATTTAGATTATTAAAGATGACCAATGGTGTTGCAGGTAATGAAAACGTTCTCATTACAGCACAGTGAATTCTACTTGACTGATAAGCTGCATAACGCGCCCAAACGGCAGCAAGATTGTCAAAAATCCTGAAAAAGTGGTGAGAGCATACTCCTGTGGCTGGCAGCTATGCTGCCCGGGCGCTCGACCATACCGGTGCTACAGAGCATCATTAAGTACCAGTAGCAGACTTGAATCCTTGAAGTTCCATCCATACCCAATGCTGTGTATCTGTGGATATGTTGGAACGCCATTCCACAACTGCCAGCTCGGATTCATCTACCACTTATATATATCTGACTGCCTATTAAATCAAACCGATAGTCTACAAATTGATTACGAAAGAAAACAGTAGCTGACGGCTTGTTGGCAAGAATAGTTCATGCACACGCATTTCAAATACGGGTTTAACTTTGATGGGATAGCATGATAAAGCCGTCATTTTTATCATCGAATTTCCACGTCTCGTCGAGATGCTAGAGTAAAGATTTTGAATTCTGAATAAAGAGAGACTCCTAAATTTTATCTTGGCCACTTTCTGACATGATATCGAGTTTACCCTAGCACCGTGGTAACTTTTGAAACAGTATATCACCGACATGAATACCAATAGGATCCTCAAACAAACGAGCGTTCATTAGCTTTAGCTGGTACATGAAATATGTATTGAGTCCACATCAATCATTTTGGCCTCAGAACTGGCGTACAGGGCTCGCTGCTTAAGATCAGATGGCTTGCGAAAAGTAAGTCCTAAACCGCTATCAGCGTTGGTAGACTGCCACACATGTAATTCTTCTGGAATTTTACCTTGCCGGTGTTTGTTTGTTCAATCTAAAGTTGTGCAATCGCGAATATGATTCTAGCTGTCAATAGCTTTCATAGCAGGAGCAAAATTCTGATCAAAATCACTACCCAGAGGCTTGGGTGGATTCTTCGAAGGCTGTTCATTTTGCCCCAAATTTCAAGATTCCGTTATTCTATCGGGTCCCATTATAGAAGACCCTTAAAAGCCCCGGAAAAACGCCTGAAAGCCAGAATAATGCAGAACCGAGAGGAATCACTGCATACTTTAGTGGTAGACTGGTAGTATATCATGGCTTTAGTTTAACGGGAAGGTATGGCCGGCCAGGCAGACAGAAATCGAAGGTGGATCCACGATTTCTCTCCAATGACCTAGATCTCGAAATTATGGGAACGTCATCTACAAACACTTGCCAAGCTTCCCTCACCTGGGGCATTACGACCGTTTTTTAAGCAAGCCAGTTTACCATCCATCGAGGATCTCGAATCCACAAAACAACATGTGCGTGATATAACCAAGACGATACACCACACTTGCGGCACGGCGGCCGTGCTTCCCAAAGAGCAAGGTGGCATCGTTGATCAGGATCTCGTCGTATATGGTGCCAAAAACCCGCGGGTTGTTGACGCCAGCATCTTCCCGCAAACCTACCTGATGACGATCTACGCCATTGCGGAAAAGGCGGCTGATCCGATCAAGGAACGTTATATATTCAGTCGTAACTACCGCTAGCACTCACATGCTAGAAATAGGAGATATTATAAGCATTTTCGATTGATGAGTTAGAGCCAATTACTTGTCTGTACTCGTGCCATATGTCGTTGAAGTCAAGACCAGTATATAGTGCTTAAGGAGGCGAGCAGAGGTGTCGTTCGTGGAAGGGATAGTTATAGCAGCGTAGATATTCAGCAATTGGACTCGCTTCCCAATATGACGACCAGTTTGGGCTCATAATTGACAGACACTAGTAATTTCAGTCAAGAGATCTCATAATGGTATATATCTAAGCCACTACAATAAGTGCTAGCTATATCGCAATCATAACAAATAAACTATGACACTATCCTTTAGATTTATTAGATTAGCAAAAAGAATGGTAGAATTCAACCCCGCACCTCTCTCAATCAAACCCTAGACTGTACATATGAAACTAGTACCTAGTAGCAATGATAAATCTAGATAGGGCTCTAGATGTTCCACTGTTCCAATCCTCTCGGCTTTGAATTCCGGTCCTCATCATTGCCATTAAAAAATACACATTTTGCTAGGTCTCCTACACAGGTGGGCGATTTCCCAGCTTCTATTGATTTCAGAAGCGGAATAGATTCCCTTCTGGAGTTTTTATTACAAACTGGGAACGTGCACTTACAGATTTAATCTTCTCGAAAATACCAAGCGACTTCCTTTCAATTACGATATTGTTGGCCATGCGAAAAGTAGGGCTTAGCAATGACGAGAAGGATCCAAAAGCGCAGCTTGATAAAGGTGTTGAGATCTCAAGTCTCGACGATGCCCAAATAAATACTCCTTACAGAACTTACTGGGGCTTGCCTGGAAATCCCAAAGCTTCGGGGGCTATCCTACGGTTTCTAGGAAACACGACAATAGGGTGTCCTCGGGGAGACCAAGGGGGGGCAGATAGGGCTAGGAGAAACGATGAGTGGGGGCTAAAGGCCCTGGAGGAGGCGGAAGGAGAGGAAGTATAGATAGGGAGGGTAGCCTGCAGAGGAGGCGTCTATGGCCCAAAAGCCCTGCGCAGTTCGGCGGACTGGGGCGAGGAAAAGGAAAATGCTCTGTTTATGAATAAGAACTCTAATAAGACGCCAATCACCGCCCGAAAGTTACCCCCATTGGTTATACGATCGGCCCTAAGCCAAGCATCTTCGGGAGCCAGTCTTGAGTTAGTCTAGCGCCCGCACCAATGAGCCCTCCGTTTAAGTCTAACAGCTAGCCGAGCTTACAGTCCGCGACGTTGGCTAGAAATTTGCCAAGGACCCATGGCCAGAAAAAAAGTATTCTGGTCAAATCATTTTAATGCCTAGTTAATTCCATCTCAGTAACTCTCATGTATTCTTTCTTTCATCATGTCGATTTCGATTTGTAGGTCCTATCATAGGATCTATTCAGATAGCGCGGCTAAACCATAAATCGATTAGTTCGTTAATCTACCACACGCGGAAACTGTGACGACCTGAAGCTGGTATACGAAAGATGTGTAGAGTAAGTTAGAGCGGCGCAGGGTGAGGTTCGCCCCAAATAAATACGAAATAATGCACCTGAACGCTTTGACCTCAGTCATATACCGGTTAGAGAGGCGCTAAAGCCGCCAGTGGCAGAAGCACGGGTCCTGGGCGACACCAGGCTGCAGTGGACAGCGCACGGGACAAAAACTGCTGAAAAAATGAAAACCCAAGCCAACACTCTAGTTAGACTGGCGGGATCAACCTAGCATGCCTATGACTTAAGCTTGACAGGTATACACCATGGTAGTATGACCGGCGATGACATTCGCAGTATTTGCCTGGCACCAACCTGACGCCAGGATGGGACATGGACCAGCTCTAACGCACAAGCTACAGAAAATCCAAGACAAATGCTTGCAAATAGTAACTGGAGGCTTTGGGCCACCTCAATCAAGTCCCTCAAGACCCTAGTCCATGTACCCCCATTAGACCTGTTCTTTACTAGCAAGGTATTGGCATATCGGGCGAGGACACAACGTGGCGGCGTGGAGGCTCTTGTTAGGAAATGCAGCCAGATCCGGAAAACACTGTGAAAGCTAACAGCGCGAATCGACACAGTAGCTGTCGGCCATCCAAGTCTAATGCAGGAAGGGTGGATGGATGGGCCGGACAAGAGAATCGGACTGAGGATATGGCCGTAGCCAAGCGCAAGAGGATCGAATGAACGGCAGGTTAATAGAGCAGGCTGGGGGTCAAAGGAGGCTCGCGAACGACATGATCAGGTGACGGAGCTAAGCGTTGGCTTGGCTGAACCGGAAACCCAAGAGCGGCACCTAAATAAAGGGTATAGAGTGATGTATATAAGACGGACGTGGCCAAGAGGCCTATCGGAGTAACAATATATTATTATTATTATATATATATAAAATTTACTATCATAGTTAATCATTTTCTAATCGATTAACTATTATAGCAATTCCATAGAGCAAGGTTAGAATATAGTCTAAGAAATATCCCGCCAAAGGTGGGAGAAATTCGAGGGTTAGTGGCGTAATTATTATGAAAAGTCTGTGGGCATATTATGATGTCCGAAAGCAGATCCGAAGGACAATGTTGTGGCGAAACTCTTGAGTCTTACTAACATATAGGGAATTAATTCCAAATCAAATCGAAGTAAAATTATTTCAATTTCATTGACTTCCTTCACAATCTCTTTCCTTCTTTCTCTTTTTTCGTTATTGCCCAGCAAAGGCCAGATATTCCCACTTCAAAAGCCTGACCTAGGTATTGTTCAGAAGAAGTTGGCAACTTTGTCTTGGGCTGCCTCACGAATATCTACTTCCAGTAATGGTATGCGTGATATGATGCAAGCACAACAGGCGATCCACGTGATAAAATTCGGGAGCTAAGCCTATTCAGACTCAGCATTTATTCAGCGACCGCCCTTATTGGATCATATCGGCGGGGATGGACTAAATAGGACTAGCTCCCGACAGGCCATGTGACGCCGCTTGGCAACCCTAAAGTCAGTGAATTACTGATAGGTACCGTAATGTAGGTACAATAGTTACTAACTAACTCATCAAAGCCGATTCAAAGCAATTGCCATACCGGCTGGGTAGGGTTCATTTAGTCCATCATATGACTTTTGTAGTAGGATATCGACATGTAGTCATAAGGTATGATAAATTCAGGGTGCGTAAGGAACAGAACTTCCAAACAACCAATACTCATTAACCGGACGGAAGGGTCTGCAAGGGACCCCACCCTCTTTTTTATTAATACTGTTCAATAGTTGAGTGCCACCTGCTGGAGCCAAGCGGCAAGAAGATTAATGTCCGAAGTTAATAATCGATGCTGAGAGGCCACAGTCGATTTCCATAAAGGTACTATCTTGAGTCAGTCCACGGGCCATGCGTTTGGTATAAATAGCATGGCATGGGAGAACAGGCTGATCTTGATCCACATATCCTCCGGTTCCTCTTCACTCTCTACACTAGTACCACCAACCTTAGGACATCATCGCAAGAGGTTCTGCGTATCGTTGAATTACTAGTACTGACTTGAAAATGTCGGGCACGAAGCGCCTCTTGATGAACGAGTTCAAGACTCTAGCTAAGGAGAAATGGGTTCATCTTGAGGTAAACTTTCCTCCTTATCAAATGGACTTTCTGAAGATAACATGGAATCTCATCTTGACAGCTCGATCACGAGGATATATTCAAGTGGAAGGTCGCACTCATCGTCCTCAACAAGGACTCGTTGTACTATGGTGGCTATTTTCAAGGAAGCCTCCAGTTCCCGAAAAACTTTCCGTACTCGCCACCCAGTAAGCCAAGAACAAAAACCCCATCGCCCCAAAGCAAAATACCACTTTCGAAACATGATCCAGGACACCGTTTGCCGACAGCTCACTGTGTTTTTAGAGTTCAATTTCTCAAGACCACTTTACCACCCTAACATCTACCCGACCGGGGAATTATGTATCTCCATCCTCCACAGCCCTGGGGAGGACGAAACGTCGGGCGAGTTGGCCGCGGAGCGTTGGACCCCCGCACAACGAGTCGAGACGGTGTTGATCTCAATCCTATCCCTACTAGATGACGCGGAAGTCTCCTCCCCAGCCAATGTCGACGCAGCCGTGATGTTACGAAACAATCCGACCCGGTATAAGTCGATTGTCCGGGAACACGTGGAGCTATCCAAGAAGGACATCCCGAAGGGGTTTGTCATGCCTACACACGAGTCCACCGTCGCACCCCGGGAAGAGAAGATTGACGACGAATATTTTTGGGCCGAAAGCGATGCGGATGATGATGTGTTTGGTGGTAGCGATTCCGACGAGAACATGACTCTAGACGATCAAGATTCGGGGAGTGAAGACATCGAGGACGATGATGAATAACATGCGGGACAATTTCTTTTATTTCTCTCTTCTCTCTTGAGACTCCCTCGCGTTCATAAACGTTCAGTTTTAATCCACATTTCCTTTTATCGCATAGCATTTGGCGTTGGTTTCTTTTACCTCATTCTTGGAGTCTACTCATATATATATATATATATATCCTGTATAGCATTTGGCATAGAATATTTTTCTCTCCCTGTTTTATAATTATATCTATATATTGCCCCTCCCGAGTTTGCTTGCGTCTTTATTTACCTACCAAATTGGGTACCTATTTATCTAGCCATCTATATGCCATGTTTAGATATATCAATGAATTCATTTGCACTGATTCACAAGGTATCTCACTGTACATTGCTTAGGTGTCACAGGTATGATTGTCTCATTGTTCGGTAGTAGTACTCTACTAGGTACATAGTCCATTCTATATATATTTACCATTTAGTACTTAGCATACCTATGAAACTATCAGGGGGTTGGAACTGGTACCATCATGAGACTGAAATCCATTCATCCGTGGGAAAATACGATCTTACCAATACATGTATCGTACTAGTACTAATACGGTTATAATAACACGGAATCAAGCGCCCTAGTCCCAAAATTACACACAACTTGCAACGGACCGGCTCACGAACGGGACTTTGAGATATATCTACAATAATAATATTTCATACTCTGCTTTGGCCTTCAGCCATTCGGTCCATCTAGTTACATGTATGTGTTCTGGCAGGAAAACCGTGTAAGATCCTTACCGGGTGAAAAACCCCCCATTATTGTAAAAGTTTCGTTAATTTTTGTGCTTCTAGCCTACCCCCTTTTCACATAGTATTTGTGTAAATCCCAAGGGGGCTGATCCAGGTGTTTTCCCTTGGTATTTTGGTAGCTCGTATGGGGATTCGAACCCGCGGCAGTGTAATGCAGATGTGTCACTACCCAGCCTATATATGTATAGAAGGCTACAAGATCGATGGCCTGATCCCCTGACCTCTTCCCGAAGAACAAACTGTCGTTCTTGTCCCTGAAAAGCTGGTTCCAAAAAAAAAAAAAAAGGATACGGAGAGTGTGGCGGCCTCTTATATAGCTGAGCTTTCCACACTCCTTACATTTCCTTATTTGCATCCGGTTTCGTACCCCGACTGAGGGGAGGAGTCAGCGCTTTCAGGAAATCTCCGCAGCAATAATAAGGGTGAGATAGTCTTTGTCCGGTTCTGGTTCGATGTTATAAAGGTTTAGATTCAGTGGTCTTGGATTCTGATAGTTGGCATGCTATACATGTACTTGGTAGCGTTTTCATCTGCCACTATAGTATATTATGTAGTAGGATGGCGGAGCGGTCGGGAGATTCATCACTCCATCACGCTCTATTATTATCAAAGACTGTCTGTGTCCAATTTGCTCTGTCTTGTGAAGAATTGTGTCGAGAAGTTCCGAAGCATTAAAGGGACTCGGATAGGCAAGTCTGTAGATCTAGGCATGGCTCTGTTTTGAACTCGCTTGATACCTACTCCTCTTGCTCGCTGGAACTGGGCTTTCCGTTTTGAGGCAACTAATGATGACTAGAGAGTTTTGATTGGTATGATATGATAAAGCCTTAGCACCTATCATAGCAGGTCTACAACGAAGATTTTCTACGATATAAGACTTGTATCACGAGATAGTAGAGTTTTTTAAAATTTTGATATCATAATACTCATCCACGGGGACAAACATAGTTCAAGTATACTATATCAAATTATACCTATACGAGTTGTAGTTTAGAACTAGTAGATATGGGGATAAATATCTGTCGCAACGCTAGGCCATGTTGTGTAATGCGATGTGATATAGCATATGCAATTAATGCATGACATGAGAGAATGGGAAAGTAAAAAGAAGGCGGGTGTATTTGGCTCCGTATCACGACTAAAGAGAACGGATTAAAAAAAAAGAAAGAAATCTATAGGTGCGAAAGAACTTCCGAGGGCAATTCTCTGAATATCTCTTTCCCCCTTTTCAAGAAGCCTTACTCGAAGGGAGCTCGTCAAGATGACAGCGTTGAAGCAGTAACTATAGAAGAAACAGCAGCCTCGCTCATGCTTGGCACCTTCTCATCCTCCTCCTGGCATGAAGGTGTTTCAGTGACGGTCGACTCTGTCACTGTTAGAGACGGAATGGTCGGCTCGTCGACGTTATCCGACTCGGATGCTTGCTGGCTCTCCGCTGGGATAGGGATACAGAACCGCCGTGGCTTTCCATTCTCCGTGCCTAACACCTCGATCTTGTCACTGTTGAAAAGCATTGGTCCCTTGAGGAATCCAGGTTTGGCGCCCTCCTTTTCCGGAGGACTTACCAGTCCCCCAACCAGCTGTTGGGTGGGCTCGTCCAACATCGGCAGATCACCCCACTCCCAATCGAGCTCGCCGCCGTACTGTTTAGGAAAGCTGGACGGATCCATGTATGACGTCAATGTGGACTTGACCTCAGACGCGGAGAGGATGAATATCTTGGAGGTGGTTCCCGGATCGAACCAGCGTTTGATCCAACTCCATACGGTCGGGAAGAAGGATGGTGCGCCAATTATCTTGACAGCGTAAAATAAATTAGCCCCAGGCTGATGAAGCCAGCCACATGCAGAAAAGTGACGCGGTACGACGTACAAAAATCCGATCCAGGGTTTCTGGGTAATGCGCCGTCGCCAGCACACTAGCATCCTGCATGTGCCCCTTGAGGTTCCAAAACTGTCTCAATCCAACACCGCTGACATCAACAATATTGGTTGTGGTGACGACAGGGGTTTCGGGGTGCGGTCTCGGGAGTTCTGAGCAGAGGGGGAAGATAAAATGCAACAGGTTCTCATAGAGAGCGAAGAGGCGAAGCAGGCGAGCCGGTACAGAGGAGGATTTGTGCGTTTCTGCAGGCGCTGCTGAGGATACCTTAGCCGTATATTCAGCCATCTTTTTGCTGTTCAAGTGCTTGATCACAAAAACATAGATGGGGATGCCACGACGATCACGACGACCGGTCCATTGTGGGTACTATGAAAGGAGACAAATGTTAGAAGATTAGGTCGTCTGTGCGAAGTGACGGGTGCTCCGAAGGTGGGAAATCCTAACCATCCCCCTTGCCTCATTATAAGATTCGATGTCAATATTCTCGAACAGGGTGTCTATAGCGTTCTCTTTGCGCCATTCCTCCGTGTCCTTGAACTGATGAAATGCGGCGTTGACGTCGAATCTACGCGCCCGGAGGAACCGCCTAGCATCGAACCAGAAGTTGTCAGCCATTGCAATGCATTACCCCCTCTCATTCCTCCTTCGCCGAACTGGTCTCCCAGTAGAATCGGGCGAGATTCAGAGGAAACGAGTGAACGATCACACACATACAACAAAGTCACATCCTCATGACTGGGAGCCTCCCCATCCTTCCTAGGCCGATAGTATCCTGCAGTTTCGCATACAGTCCTGAAGTCGATGAGCTTGGCCTCCTGTTCCGCCGTCAGATGGTTCAAATGGCCAGCCAGCCAGCCAGTCCCAGCCGCCTGGTTGATTGCAGCAGTAGAATCGCTCTGAGACGCCGTTTGTTTGGGGCCGGAAGATTTCTGATCGGTATCTACACTATGACGACTGTGTTCGGACTGACGGGAAACGGTTTTCCATAGGCCCATATTGTCGGGATCGATATATGTACAAGGTATGATCGTCCGTGCCCTCTGTTCTCCTCGTGATGTTGTTTCCAGTTCGTCTGAGCCTCTTTTCCCCGAGATCAATGGATGTATGCGCCCGATGCCGTCAAAGAGTAAAGAAGTTAAAACATGGTGCGCAGTACATAGCTGGTAACATATGTAGGGAATATGTAGTTAAACTGAGCATGTCACCGTATCCAAACGAAAGGGAAATGTAATCCAATGCATGCACTACCTATACTAGTAATATTGCAAGTGTAGTTAGTTAGTTCAGGGGCAAACTCAGCAATCCCTTTTGACCAACAGAAGAGCGAGGACAACTCAAAAAGAAGCAGAAATTGCACTACTTGACCCTCACGTTCACCTCCTCGATCTAATGCAATTAAGAGAATTCGAACACACAGTAGGGGGGAGCTAATTAGTACTAAACACGAGAGCACATCATCCCCAGATCTAAAGCTAGTTAGCTATAGGGAAAGGAACGGGGGAAAAGACCCCAATTCACTCGATCCTGTGTTAATTCTGAATAATAATAACGATAGGATACGATTTACTCATCTTTCAATTTCAATTATTAGTCATTCTACTTATTAGCTAGTTCGTTTTAGCTCAACTCCGAAGAGACGAGGCTTGGCCGGAGAGCATTCGGAGTAAGTCATTTGTAACTCCACTAAAAAAAATATCATATTAATATTGAGCATCCGAGTCATGTTTCCCTGAAAAAATAATCATATTACTACTAGGCACATGATATCATTACGGTATTGGAGGGCTAACACCCCTCCGGGGCTAGTTTCAGTCAGTAGCGGCTGAGTAATCTGGGTGGTGGTCGATATACTGGATATGCTACTATTGACGGCCAATAGTAGCTGAAGAGCGACGCTAGCACTATGTATCACTTTCCTAATACGGAAATTTATGGAGTCACATCATTTGGGAAGTTTCAGCGGCTCTGTCGATCTTCGGAGGTTAAGCCCTCATTTTGCATGACGTCTATCTTTATTATACTCCCCACCGGTCTCTCTTCTCTTCCTTCCCACCATTCCACCCTGCCAGTCTCCCCTCCCCTTACAAACGTGGCAACGATAGCCTCCAATCATGAGGCCGCAAACAATGCAGAGTTGCAAGCGACCACACAGGATGTTCTTGCAACGATATGTAAGTCGCGGCCGAGAAACACCAACTTGGCCTATGAGCCTAAGCAGAAGGATCCAGGTGAGGATCTACTCGAAATGGCTACATATCACATTCACGTTCCTAACTACATATTGCTTATGGCATTAGCAATTCTGTCAGCGAAAACGGTACACCGAGGAGAAGCTCCTGCTCTTCATTAGACAGAAGGTGGTGGACCGGCCCCTTGGTCATACCGGAAAGCCCGCGGCGATGTGCCGCAAACCGAAATGCGGCTGTCCCAGCGTAGCGTCCGCGCCTACGTAACAGCTATTACCGAGCTTTACAGAATGCAGGCCAGTAACAGGCAAAATAAGAACACTAACCTACAGATCCGCGATGCCCGGAGGTGGAACCAGGAGCAGATGGTGGGGTGCTACCTGAACTCCTTACCGCGGAAGTATATGCACTCCATGGCCGGTCACCCATCAGGGATAGATAGGGTGCTTTGAATTGAAGCGAGCCGCTGTTTCTCCACCGGAGGTGCTGTTGTCGGAAATCTGGCCCGGACTGGACTTATGGAAGGATGGGTTTGGTCCTTGGCCAGACCAAACCAATGTCCTAGCAGCGATGGGATTCACTAACCTTCTTTTTTACCTCAACGAGGTTATTCTGCAGGACTTGGTGTTTCTGCACAGGTAGGCACCCTGTCTGGAATCACCGGGTCTTCCAGCATCAAGTTTACACGGCGTTTGCGCGGGAGGTGGAGCCTTGTCCGCCAAAGCGAGGGTTCAGTGAGGTTTCTATCATACACCAAGCCATTTCTGCCGTCGCGGACCAACTGCAGGCTCTGGAGGAACGGCAGCGGGCCATGGAGCGACAGCTACAGGCCATAGCACAGCAGCAGCAAGCCATCATGCAAGCCATGGCACAACAACAGCAAGCTATGGCACGGCGGCGGCAGGCTATAGCACAACAACTGTAAGCCATCCTCGGTGCGGCTCGAGGGATGACTGATAGGGCGGTCAGCGGTGCCAGTCCGGGCCAGATTTCCCACAACAGCACCTCCGGTGGGGAAACAGCGGCTCGCTTCAATTCAAAGCACCCTATCCCTGATGGGTGACTGGCCATGGAGTGCATGTACTTCCGCGGTAAGGAGTTCAGGTAGCACCCCACCATCCGCTCCTGGTTCCACCTCCGGGCATGGCGGGTCTGCTCCTCCAAGACCCCCTTCAGCTCCGCGATCTTTACCCCGGACGAGCGCCCGATATGGGTTTTCCTTGCCCGCACGCGTGGTAAAGATCACCGGCATGCAGCCCGTGAGGCCCTCCCCCGAGAACTTGAACGTGAAGAGGTCCAAGATCTCGGCCGGGTGTCGGTCACTTCCACGGGCAAGCATGTAGTGGCTGAGCAGGAAATTCACCAGAGTCCGGAAGTGACACTCTGGCGAGGAGCCACCGTTCGCCCACGGCTGGCGGCAGACACGCTCGAACTCCTCGGTATACCCGTCGGGGAGGGTGTCTCTGCCTTTATCGGCGAATTGGGCTTTTTTCTGCTCGTTGTCCCGCCGCTGCAGCGTCTTCGGGTAATCCCGCAAGTTGGCCTTATGTGGGCATAGGTTAGTGTTCTTATTTTGCCTGTTACTGGCCTGCATTCTGTAAAGCTCGGTAATAGCTGTTGCGTAGGCGCGGACGCTACGCCGGGACAGCCGCATTTTGGTTTGCGGCACATTGTGAGGCAGCGGTGCTGACTTTACCACTACACCACAGCGCCAAAAGGCCCAATGGATGACTTACCAAGTCATCCAGTCAGCGTACTATATGTCAGGTGCCTGACACACATCGCTGCGGGCTTTCCGGTAGGACCAAGGGGCCGGTCCACCACCTCCTGTCTAATGAAGAGCAGGAGCTTCTCCTCGGTCACGGTGTCTCCATCGGTGTACCGTTTTCGCTGGCAGAATTGCTAATGCCATAAGCAATATGTAGTTAGGAACGTGAATGTGATATGTAGCCATTTCGAGTAGATCCCCACCTGGAACTCCTTCTACTTAGGCTCATAGGCCAAGTTGGTGTTTCTCGGCCGCGACTTACATATCGTTGCAAGAACATCCTGTGTGTTCGCTTGCAACTCTGCATTGTTTGCGGCCTCATGATCGGAGCCATCGTTGCCACGTTTGTAAGGGGAGGGGAGACTGGCAGGGTGGAATGGTGGGAAGGAAGAGAAGAGAGACCGGTGGGGAGTATAATAAAGATAGGCGTCATGGAAAATGAGGGCTTAACCCCTCCAAAGCTCTCCGAAGATCAACAGAGCTGCTGAAACTTCCCTGAAAGTCCCCCAAATGACGTGACTCCATAGATTTCTGTATTAGGAAAGAGATGGACAGTGGATAATTATCAACCCAGACCCTGATAGGATAAAGGGAAATCACAAGCTAAGCACGCTGAAAGGACTGGAAGCATTTCAAATTTACTACACGGACGTAACCGAGAGATCAATGAATGAGGGAATGGGTAGAGAAGCACGCCAGATACACTCAGCCTACTTCGGGATCTTCCACGTAAAGCCGTCGATTGATATATAAGCAATAGGGAATTTGACGTCCGATCGGTAAGCATGGCCTTGATGCCCAGCTACCAGTGTCTCTAAGGCATCCGGCTTGCAACGGCTAGCTGAATATACCGTACGGAGTACTCAGTCTTTTTCTCCCCCAATGGACCTGGGCAGCCTTGGCTTTTGGTTTACTGTTGAGATGTGCAAACCCACAACTTTGCAGATTAGTCATAGAATACTTGGTCTTCTGGTGATCTTTTACCTTCTAGGAACTTCAGAATTGGACAGGCGTCAGGCAGATGAAGCTACCGCCGACCGGGCTCAATGGACTCATATATGTTCCGAGATGGTTTTATGAGCCCCGGAGTGTCCAACTGGAGCGTTTGATCAGAGCGTTCCGATCAGAGTTCACCAATGAATGACCTGATACGAAGCTTGCCGGTTATAGAGGAGAGGGACAAGCATTTGTGTCAACTTCGCCGCGTATGCATCGTCCACACGTCCATTTCATCTCCTCCCGAGCCACATGTATTCATCATATATATGATTAAAGCTCAGGTACCAAGTATAGATGCCGAGCTGCTATAGTTGCTTCCTATAGCACTTTCGGACGACGGGCGGACAGCTTCCTCCATCCCGCAGCTGAGCCTGCTCGGTGTCTGTCAGCAGCCCGCACGGCCGAAGGCGCCCAAGAATCGAAGCAGGACTAGTCATCATCCGAGCCTTTCTGTAACGTTAGGGGAATCTCATAAAATTTAATGTATAATGATTCGGAGACCGATCAGGGACAGCGCGGGAAGATTCATGACAGCAAGGGAGGTTTAGTAAGTCCATGACTGGCCCAACCTTGCAGTTCCAACAATTATAATGTGGTTTTTTTTTGGTTTCGATAATTCTTTGAAAACGTTTTCTAGCGCCGGATGCCGAAGTGATCTGCAGCAATTGATAGATTGTCTCACGCTTGCTTCAGAGGTGTTTGACGAAGTCGGGGTAGTTGAAATATTGGATCCTGTTTTATAACATAAAGCTCAGCCTTGTTGTTTAGAAACGTCGTATCGTAGCATAGAGAACGCGAGATTCGAGCACTTTTGGGACCTATTAAACTCCGATGATCAATAGGGTTAGTTGTAGTCATCTAATGTAGTGCTTTTGCTAGTTTATTAGCGAGGTCATATCTTATCATTGAAATCATCGCTATTCCACCATACATATGCGTGTATTATGATGCAGCTGTCTATAACGATGGTAGCATGTCCTATCATAGTTATCGGAGTCTTTACAGTCTGATTAACATGTTTCTAGTTGTCGGACTTTTTAAGTATGATCTGGACTATGATCGGCCCGCCTCCAAGGGGTTTGCAAATCGATCGGATTAAGAGATACGGCTCACTGAATCCCGAGCTGGGTCTCCTTTGAAGGAGGCCGTAATGCGGGCCATGGGCGTCCAAATTCACTAAACGCATCATCTGAGGGACTTTGTAGAGAGGATCTTGCTGGAGGAGGTCGATCCCTTTCGATCTTGCCTCATCCCACTGCTCTTAGCTTGTAGCCTGATTCAACCGTTGCTATATTCTAGGCTACAACGTCTTTAAGACTACGACAGTACCCAGCAATATGAGGTGATGGAATTGGTGCTGGAACTTTGGCTTAGAATAATTATGTATCAAAAAAAAAAAAAAAAAAAAACAAGTTGAACTAGCCGGGATTGAGAAGTTTTAGGTATTCGTATAGACAAGAGAATAGTAACTTAGCCGGTGTCACTTGAATGCTAAAAACACAAATCATTTCGGCAATGTGGAAATCTGAACCCTTCACCAGAGGGATTATTTATTATTATAAGTTTATGTTCTTCCGTTGGCCGCTTGGGGGGCTTAGGGCTAAATAACTTGACAAGCTGCGGAACTCCGGGGCCTCCCTCGACCTCTTCTTTTCTTCCTCTCCCTTTTCCTTTCGCCTTCCCATCGCGTCTACCCGGTCATGCATACGATATACTCTCGGAAAGGAGGAATGAATGCTTACGCGTACATCACGATGGCCAGGCTCAGGGACAGCAGCCCTTCCCTACCTTCCGTGATGGGCCAACTGGCCCGAGAATACGAACAGATCTTATATCCGAAGCAGAGAGGGTGGAATTGGGACAAAGAGGACAAGCTTGCCCTCGTCGACCCCTTCTCCCCTCCGCCCCCCGGTGGCGGTGGTTTTGCCTTTTTTTTCCCCTGGCAATCGTTCTATCGCTAATCTGCGGTGTGGAACCTTCACTTTACAGGAGTGGTGCGAGCAAATGGCTTTCTGCCTTGGTAGGAAGGGCTGCGGTCGCCCCGATGGGCACTTCCGAACCCTCCAGACATTGAGTGATGAACGAGATGGAATAGGAGAAAATGATTGTAAATGATTGTTATCTGGCAACAACGAAAATCTACAAACAGGATAACAGAATCCAAAACGGGGCAGACACCCCCTTATTAGTTTAGGATCATACTATCTATTTTATGCCTGTACTCAATAAGTGGTCTGTAGTACAATAAAATGTATCTCATACTTGGAGAGATCCCAAGTCCCCTTGTATGTATTTTGGCCGTCAGGAAGTAGGAATGATAAACTCCTGCAAGATTTGGCATAAGACTCCGTAACACACCATAACACACGCTCCGATTCAGGACCTAATCCTCCGTCAAGTCTCCATACTCCCACATGCCCCGGCGCTCTTGTTTAGCTTCCCCTTCCAGCTTCCGCAGGTGAGCCAATGTGTCTCCCGCGGCGCGCTCCCACGCTTTGAGCTTGCGCGGAACCATGGCCAGGCCTTCTCGGACAATGTCCGCATTGATGCTCTGCTCCAGATTCTTCGAGACGGTCGGATCTAATAACGTAACGTAGGAAGTGCCTTCCGGAGACATGTAATCTACATTGGCAACTAGGGACCGGTTGAAGGCCTGCTCCCCGATCAGTCCGATGGTGTCTGCCAGGTAGTCGGGGGACGCGGGGAGTTGCAATAAGGACAGTACAGCATCCGCAGCCTGAGGTTTCAGTTTCTGGACGGAAAACTGGGGTTGAGTGAGAGGACGGAGCCGGGACCATGGTACCGCCTCTGAGTTGCCGTAATCAATATAGAGAACATCGGACTGCTTCTTTTCACGATCGTTACGCCGTACCTTGGCGCGGTACCATTCGTTATCCTCGGTGAACCGTGCGGCGACAAGCTCGCCAGCCTTAGGAGGGCCCGGAAGTGGCGTATCGTTGACCTTATTTGAGTGGAATGAGCGGAAGGCGTTCATCAATTCGGTCAGCGCGGTTGTGCCGGCTCCGATTAGCTGTAGCTTTAGCCCACCGGTGGCTGGGTCGATATGGGTAACTATCACATCACGATAGTCCTTGCGTCGTTGGGTAGCGTCACCATCGCCACTCTCGGTTCCATTGCTGTCATTGGTGGGGAGCGCCTCGTCCTCTTTCACGTCCTTACTTGGGTCCCAATCATGCCAGAGGCCTCTACGCGCTTCCTTGGCTTTCTTTTCGGCTGCAATGAGCTCGGGGCCGTGACCGGACTGCTCAGCGGAGTAGGTATGTACCGTTGCCAGACCATCTTCCACGAGTATCTTGGCGAAGTTTTCTCGATTAATGTAGAGACTGCCGATAAAGCCGCCAACCTTGTCTAGCGTCTCAACGTCGATTTCCACATCCCGCTGTAAGCATCTCCGGTTTGCTAGATCATGAGCCTCCTGGCCAAACGGCTCCGAGGCATCTTCCGGGTTCCGTGCGGACTTTGGAGCGCGGACCCCGGAGAGGACGAACGTTAGTTTTGCATTCTCGCGCGGAACAATCAGCGAGAAGCGGGAAGCGGACTTGACGAAGTCGACAATCGCAGGTACCCGCTTTTGTCGTTGGAGGATCGATACGCCTAACTTCGCTTTCTGCATGCTTTCCGAGTAGTCTTGATATTGCTTCATCTTTGGAGGCTTAGACGACCACATCCCCTTCTCCTCCTTCTGAGCTGTCTCCTCAGCTGCCAGGAGGGCATCGTACGCCGGAGATCGGTCATCATCGTCATGCCGATGACGGATAACGGATGCATATCCAGCCTCGACTAGGTGCAGTGCTATGTTCGTGTTGCCTAGTAGGACCGTAGCAACCTCCCTTTCCTCGAATCCTTCGGTAGCAGGTTTCTTCCCGTCGATGGTGACCTTGACGTGTTTTCCAATAAGCTTCTTCCGCAGGAACTCTTTCGCATCGGCCGAAAAAGGAGCCTGCTTGGGGTCGGAAGGTTTTGGTTGGCGGATGCTGCTGAGGCTGACCTTCTTCTCCTGACCGGATCTGCTCCTCAGGAAGATAGTATCGGCATTGAGAATGCGACTGGTAGTGCAGTCAACGTCGATATCTCCGCCTGCGGGACCCTTCGAAACTACATGGCCAGTGAAAAGGCCTTTCTTGCCATCCTTGGCGGTCTTCTCCGCTTGCCGGTAGCCGCCCATCTCGGGACCCAACAAAGTGGAATGAAGGTCGAAACAGCGCGCCAATCCGGCCTCAAGTAAGAATCGTGCAATATTTCCATTGGGGTGAAGGACCGTCCCGACCAGCTGGCTCTGCGGGGTAATGCCCAGCAATGTGACCTGTACTTTACGCTGCAGCAACCTAGCCTCCACGAATTGCTGGGCCTGGTCCCCGAAAGGTTCGGCTGGCTGCTCCTTACCATCGGTCCCGACGCGCTTAGCTGCAGGAGTCCTAATACCAGCAATAGCAATCAGTGTCTGGAGATGACGATTTTGGCCCAGCATCAAGCGGATCACTAGCCGATCACCGTTGAGCACCCGCTCAACGATGGAATCCACTTTGCGAGCCTCCATCTCCTTCACCAGCGCCTTTGGGTCCGATACCTCGTATCCTGTTTCTACTCTTCCCTTCTCAGCACCAGCCCAGATGCCCTTGCTCTCTGCCTTCACCTGACTTTCCAGCGCCTTTAGCCGGTCCAGCAGGCCCAGCGTCTCATCGGATTCGTCACCGCGCTTGCCTGCTTCATCGCGCAGACGCGCCCAGCCCTCTTGCACGCACAGCTCCGGTAGTGATGCATTGGTTCCGGGTAGCTTGATGATGCCATATTCCCGCTTAGCCCCCGTTGGAATTGTGTACAGCACCTGAAATTGGATGACCTTGCCAACTAGTAGCTCGCGGAGGAACTCTCGGGAAGCGAACGCAAATGGCTATGATAGATGGGGGAGGACCCGGATGGAGCAACAAGTTAGCAAGGGAAAAAAAAAAGCAAGTGCAATGGCTGCGCTAGCAACGTTCAATGGTTTTTTGGGCTGGCCAACCATTTCACTGACAGAGAGTACGACAGGAAAGGCCACCTCATATCTTCGTCACAGACTCAACCCAACATTGAACAATTTTGAACGAAAAGAAATAAACATACCTCATCGCCTTCCCTTCGCAATCTTGGTGCGGAAACATAAGCCAAGCTGAGTGTTCGTTCCTGTGCCCGGTTTGTTATATGCGACAGGATCACTGTATCTCCGGAAAGAACCGACTTAACCCGAGCTTCAAGAGGCATTTTCGTTTAACCTCTCATTCAAAGACGTAAGATACTAATCATATTATGTTTAGGGAATGTTTTCGCAGTAGCGGTGGGAGTTATGATTTGTAGTAATGGTGCCGGAACGCTAAGCCCCTGTCTCGATTTTTGGTTGATTAGTAAACATCACGTGAGTAAGCCGCTAGACTATTTTGGAACTCTCATAAATAAAGATGGACCTGTCACGTGCGTTCGGGTAGTAAAAGCGCTAGCTTGACCTTAGATTCAGAAAACCTACAAAATAGCTGTCTATTTATTCAAATCATTTGCTTGCCATGCACAGCCGAATCTATCCCTCTCTCATCCTATCATTTATAAGAGTGATAGACTGAAAAGGCGGAGCTAGTACCGCCAAAAGGACAGGAGCTCGCTGTACACATCCCGGCGCGTTGAAAACATTAGTATTGGACCAATTTGGATAGATTATCGTTGTCTTGTCACTTCAGGGGATAAATAAGTGTAGGGGAGTAAGTACAACAGCTAACTTGGGGCGATTAAACATTAACGTGATTTCTAGAGCTGTTCACTATCAGGACTCGGGGTAAGTAGATGGTAATTAGTTTTTATGGAATGGCGCCTAGCGAATTACTACAGGCGAATTGGCTTGCTCTCTCTCTAATAACATGAGACATCTAACAATGATGATGGCCCCAATACCCAAGTGGTGGGCAGATTTTTCTGGGCAGAGCTGCATGAAGACGGAATGCAGCCGCCCAGCCATTTTGAGTGGACGGAATCCGAAGCTACTTCTGCAGCCATCCTGCAACCCCCTGCTATATCCTCTACTGCATCACTACCTCCTCTAACCACTTGCCCCGCATCTTCGTCTGCTTCGACGTTAGAGACTTTGCCTGGCTTCTCTGTGCCTCCAGAACTAGCCCAGTGAATTTCTGGACAAGGCACAAAGCCCCATACGTTCCGAAGCAGGAACAGATGCTTCGCACGCATTGGGATTGTCGCTTTTACTGTTACGCTTCAACCTCCGGCTTGTTGGTGTAACATTCCGTAGGCAGCGAATAGTGTATATTGGGAGCGGGATGACTATGCTACTATACATACAATGGGGTACATTGGTACAAGGCTGAAGTCTGGCTTTAGAAAGAAGGGAAGTTTTAGGAATTCCAGGTGGGAGGCGCCAAGTTGTACCCTTCCATCTTAATGACATAAATAAAGCACATGAATGATGTGTTACAGAAGTCCAGGACCTTCTTTCTAACTACCGGCAGTACAAGATAACTGGGTATCATAACCACTCCATATCAGAGTTAGATACCAAGCTCAACAATGGAATCCGAACCTGGGTTGAGAGCGCGGCTTTTGCAGGGCTTCTCAGCTACTACAATCGAGGAGGTAGCAAAGTTCCGGCTGCGATATAGATAAATGAGGCGCTAGAGTGGCTCCAGGCGCACAGGATGGAGTGGCATTCAGCCTTTCTTCAAGTGGATTACAAAGGCTCCCCCTCTCCCGGCCTTGTTTTTGCCTGGCGATCGATGATTCAAACTCTATGGGAACGTGGAGTTCTTACGTTAATGGTCTCAACACATAACATAAATAAGGAAGAATACCACGCTATTTCCAGCAGTAGCCATTGTATTCGAGCTAAATTCTATTCTTACAGGGCTTTATATACGCTAGCTGTCCGGGATGAGTTCGGGTCTTGGATTCCTGCTGCACACTTCTTTATGTAACGGCTGGAAGCTGGCATTATAATCCAGTATTTCAAAGAGATCAGGGATTGGTGCGGTGGGGATGGCGGATGGAATCTTCGTTACTTCTTGACGGATGACTCTGCCTCGGAACGAAAGGGTTTCCATGGAGCCTTTGAAGAAATGGAACCACCCATCCAGTGCTTGCTCTGTACGGTGCATTCCCAGAGGACTTTGTTCCGGAAATTGGGAAAATAGCCGGCATATAAACATATGATCGACGCGCCGCGTATGCAACGCACTGAAGCAGGGTGTATAGAGTCTATCGAAGCTGCTCTAGAGGTAGTGAGCGATAAAGAAAAAATCTATATTGAGAATAACTGGAAGGGCTGCACCGAATTGTGGGCTCGATACATTCGTGATTCCGTTCCCTTACTAGCACAGGCGAGTACCTTTTCCTATTTATGTGTATAAATAGCACATGGATTAATAATTCCTAGATCTCAACCACGAACCCTGTTGAGTCCTGGCATGCCAAGCTTAAGAATAATGCGAAGGGGGAAGTGCATGCGAATTATTCGATTTGCGGGACTCTGTTCAAGGTAATTCAATGTTCAGATGAGTATCTGGCCAATGCTGAGAAGGCTAATTTAAATTTCGCCACTATCGGAGTCCAGTTTGTTCGGACTTCCCCTCTCTTCACCTGGAGAAATTTCCATCACCTGTTCAAACTCTCCTCATGGAACAGGTTAGTGAGGCTCGGAAACTCTTAGACTTGAATGAGCCTCTGTACGGGAGAGTTTCTATCCCAGGATGGAGGGATGAAATGACAGTGGAGCCCCCGTCGACCGATTCTCAGCTAGAAAGCCAGTTGAGAATGAATGTATTAACGTCTGGCGCCTGCTAGTTCCCTTGACCAGGGGACTAGTATACTAGCTGATCTCCCTCGCTGTGAATGCCGATGGTTCCGTGCTTGGCAGCTTCCATGCTGCCATATCTGGCATCACCACCTTCTCTTCGGGTCATTGATGCCTGCTCATTTTACTCAATTAGCAGACATATGGGCGGCAAATGGATATGAGATTCATGAGATTCTTCAGCCTTTCCAAGGGACCCTAGACAATATCATCGGTGTCCCCCCGTTTTGGGTTCGCGGAGGAGCTTATCAAGTGGCAGGGCTAAGCGTGGCTGATAGCAGAGATTGCATGCAGCCAAGGGTGATGCTTCAAATTGTATATAGATAACTAGATGGACCGGGGGGCCAAGAAGCCGAACAGAATAACAGGCTATTACTATTATATACAAAGCTCTCGTCGATGGCTCCATGGAGACACCATCATAAGATTCAAGACATCAACATCATCAATGAATATATACATATATACATTCGGTCAATCGGATGCATTGATACTAGCTGTGGGCAAAAACACAGAGCGAATAGCAGTCGGAATTCTTCCGACAAGGAACAGTCCGGATGGAATGATTCTTGAAAATAACCAGAGAACCTTGGCAAATAAATGCTTCAATCCTTGAGCTCCGTCTTATTTTCGTAAGGAATCTTCTCGCTGACCGCCACAATTCTCGATTTCTTTCCTGGATTAGTATTTGATATTCTTAATTTTCCCACGATTCACAACAAAACTCTCCAGGACGGAGACTGCTGTCCAGAATCGGTTTTCGGCATCTGGAAAAAACGATAGAGCGAGGGCTATAGAAGATTTCATCGCTCACTTCCTCCGAGTGGCGTGGTAGACAGCGCATAAATTTCCAATTCTCTTTGGCGCTCGCTGTCCCGCTTCGCTAGTTCGGATGTGATCTGCAAACCCTCAGAAGCCTTCACCCTTTTCTTGCTCCTGTCCCATTGACACCCAAGTATCCGTGACCAAAGTGTCTACACCCTCAACCGCCTCCTCGGGAATCTTAGTCTGTATGGGCTTCCCTGGGGGTTCGACCCCCGAACACGCCGTTTGATGATCAAGAGCATAGCAAACGGGATCTCAGCCTTTTGGAGAGGCTACGGCCAAGTCTACACCCATATTTGCAGCGGCAATAGCCATATCAAATAAGGCATTGTTGGTGTTACCCACCTAAGCTATTTTCAGACCTTATGATGAGGAAGTCGGCGATGATGTGGAGGGGACGGAAACAATCGCAAGGAGCATTAGTCACGGGGACTAACGTCCGGCCAAATCGGCCACTGACGTCTTTCGGCAAGGATTTAATGGTAGGGCAGACTTCCCATAAGGCACCATACCTAATACGCTCCGGGTCAGCTAGTGTGCTTAACCGGAAAATGAAGCCAAAGAACCATACTCACCATCCTTCAAGCCTGTTTGTGGCCATTTAAAAAGGCTTTATAATGACAAGGCACCCCTGCCAAGGTAGACCAATAATCTGCGGTGAGGAGATTGCTGGCGGTTCTTCGGTAAAGGCCAAGTACCATTACGAGTGATTCTCACGGGATGATCACCGTATTCTTTGATGATGTTTGCCATGTAGTAAGCATCTATGGAACCGTGTGGCAGTACAGCATGCCCAATCATGGTATAACATAAGTATAAGTATGTATGTAGAGTTCCAGCATGTCTCTTGGTTTTCCATTGAAGTTCAGAGGTCTTGTCTTCCTCGCCAAGCCAAGTCAAGTTCCGCAGCCTTTTGTATTTTTCCATGCCAATATTATCAGGACCTTATGTTGTGAGGTTTGGCAACTAAGGCCTAGTCTCTTCCTCCAGAATTTGAGGTCCTTAGCTATCCATTAGTATTCATTAGTAGTCACTAAGGTACTTATGATATCATAGTCCCACTACAGGCTTTGAGATACAGTCCAGCAATCCAACTGGCAATACGCCATAAAGCATACACTGTCCCTGTGTATTTTTGGTATTTAATCCGGTATGGGTGTCACATTTTTACGGTGTTTACAAGTGCTGTATGGCGTTTAGCGTATAAACTTTAATACTGAGGTCAGGGAACCGGTAACGTGACCTCGTCACCTCGAGAGTGGGTTTTCTAAGAGATGAGGTGCTATGGTAGTACTAGACCCATGAATATGAATATGGTGACGGACACTCAAAATCTACCCTACAGGGTCATTCATTCTCTAATAAACTGTCTGTTGTGGTCAACACCACGGGATCGGGAAAACGATAGCCCGATACCAACTTGTATATAGCCACACTAATAGTGAGAAAGAAAGAACAAGAAGAAGAGAACAATCAACAACCCTTACCCGATACTATTGCAATCGCACTTGTATCACCGTGGTGATATCGACACTGTCCAAGGTGGTTGAGGGAAATGTATGGTGCTCGGTCTCTCTTCACTCCACACAGTTTAGATCTGCAGGATGTGCATATGAGTGATCTAGACAAATATTATAACTGGGATTTATAGAGTATATGGAGTGTAGAGTACAAATGACGAAAGAACTAATTTCCATCTGCACTGATATTCGAATAAGTAAACCAGACTACGACAGAAATCCAAATGTCGCAATTTGTATGAGTAGTTGCTCTAGTCGAGAGAGGGCTGGTTCGATCAGGGAAGCCCTCTTGAATGCCCACTGGCAGCTAGCCGAGACAATGACCCAGTCCTCACGAAGCATAATGTATTGGATTGATCTAAGAATCCAAAGGCAAGAAAAGAAAGGGAAGAGAAACAGAGTTATATGTAGAACTCGAGAAGGCACAACAGAAAACCAGATTAAGGTACTTATCGATCAGGTGATCCCGAAAGCCTATATAGGTACCTATGCAACGGTAAGTTCTTCTGCATCTCTATATTCTAGTAGATCCGCTCTAGAACATTTATTAACTTTTTTTACCTTGCTCCCCTAGCGCTTACATATGTACATGTAGTTCATACGTAAACTCTAGGTTGACCTATAGCTAAGATCCATAATTTAATAAGTCAGTTAAAGAGATATGCTTTGACAACGGTCTCAAATAGGTGATAGCAAAGCAGCATGGGGAGACAGATTGCCAAAGATATATTATTGGAAATTCCTCCGGAAGTTTTTCCATCCCCCTATGGGAATTGATAGGGACACCCCGCTAAATTTTTTTACTATAAGCCTGAAAAACGCATACAGCCAATGTTACTACTAACACTTTAGTGTCAGCCACAACATTTCACCATTAATTCCCAACTTATTATTCCTTAACTACCGTCCAGTGTTGCGGACGTCTAATGGGTCGCCTAGAGTCAAGCCCAAAATTCTACTCCCCGCCTATACGGGGCCAAAGCCTCATATGGGAACCCACAGAAT